>VYZV01021610.1:51619-147192 GCA_013401275.1 Pandion haliaetus | reverse complement strand
TTTCATAGTAGTTATTTAGGTGTTTGTCTTGCAAGGTAAATGAAAATCTTTTCAATACGTTCAAGAGGAGTAAAGAGTAACTTAAATACTTTTAAAGGAACAATAGCTCATCTTGTGCCAGAATGGGAAATCTGTCAAACCTTGGCTGTTTTCTTTAAATGAACTGGGAGAGAAACACTTTAATATTCTCAAGTGCTTTCTACTATTTTTTGAAGAATGTTTTTTCCCTTGCATTTCAATTGTTGTTAGGACAAAAATGAGCAGGGGTCTTCAAGGAAGTCTTGAAAGCATCCTGCTTCAATTTTTCAAATTCCTTTTTTTTTTTTTTTTTTTTTTTTTTTTTTTTTTTTTTTTGGGGAAAATTTTTTNCTATGGGAAAAATGTTCTTATGTAAAAAAATAGTGTTGCTTACAGTTTCTGTTTTCTTCATGTTTTAATTGTTCTTTTAAACAAATTGAAAACATGTTTCAAGATGCCGAATATTGAGTTCTGTTTTTTTTTAGTTCTGGGTTTGAAAAGCTAGGGTGAAGCTCAGTATTTGTGGTGTTCCCTTCTGGTGTAGTACACATGCTTTAGTTCTGCTTATGTTTTACCTCCTTGTATTCCACTTTTTTACTTCAGCCAAACTACATATCATATTCTGCCCAGGCCCCTCCACTTGGATACCTTTTCTCAGGATTGTAAAAGGTACCTTTCCACCTTCAAAGCTCTGATTTTGACCTTAATGCCTTCAAGTGTTTCTGTCCTAACAGTACTCATTGCCACTAAGGCTGGCATTGAACCAAGACTGTTCTTTGAAACATCCAGGTACCCGAAGTGGGCATCAGTGCATGGGCATTCTGTGAAGTTTAGATGACTCGCTCTGCTCCTCACTATGTAATTTCTGTTGCTCAGTGCTGAATTAAATTATGGGTGGCATCTACTGCTTTGTGGACCTAAGTGCTACCAGGTATAATATATTGACAGTTGCTAATTTATAATTTCCAGTGCTGTATCGCTAGGTTCATATGTTAGAAGCATTTCAGAAAATGAACTTGCTGATATACCATGATGGAACACGGCAGAGATTTACCAGTTTAGCACTGTACGTAATTCAAGCTCACTTTCGTTGGGGACCTCTAAAATCTTTCCATAGGAAATGTTAGAATAAGTAAGACTTAAGTTTGGACTCTCCTTCATATGAGACAGGACTGTCATTGTTGTGTTTGGAAGGAGTTCCTCATGACATCTACTTTTGAACTGGACTAGTCCTTGCTGCGTGAGAAATGTGTTTGCAGAAGGCAGTCAGATTGTTTATGGCAGAAAAAGAGAGGTGTCATTAAAAGTAAAAAGACCTGGTTTTTAGACTTTGCCACTTCTTGTGATGAATGAAATGTTAATTGAAAGATATAGCTGGATCTCACCTGAATTCCTGCAGTCCCAAGCTTAGGCAATGGCTTATATCCTGGGATCAGGGTGTGCCAGTGTCATTTGAAGTAGATTTATTTACTCTGATGGCGTCGTTCCAGAGTTTTAGTCCATTTTACAGATTGGACAAGTGATCTGTGACATTAACTGATTCTAGAGATGTTCTAGTTTTCTCATCTATAAACAGGCGAAACGCCTATCTCTGTGAAGTGCCTGAAGACAAGAATTACACAGCCTTGGTTCTGCTGAGTGCTTTTTAGAAGGTTCTCAACTTTGGATAAAATAAAGCTTTATACTGTGAAAGCATTATTATGTGTTAGGCCAAACTGTGGCATCCTTGGACAATTCTGGAACATCAGCTCCCACTGAGCAGCAGGGATTTACCTGGTTCAAGAAGTCTTTGGAATTCTGCCCAGAGTGAAGAACATTTTTATTAGTTTAGAGTTGGTTTTGAAGGGAAAAAGTGTAACTGCACTCACGGTATCTAAAAGCTCTTTTGGGGATGTAGCTTCAGGTTTCCCACCACTTTGAAGAGTATGCTTATCAATAAGTAATATTTCTCTTTCTCCTAGTGTCATATATTTCTCCTTATATTGTTTCTTTTCTCCTTTATCATTCATTCTTTATCTTAAATGGAAAAAATCCCACATGAACTGTGAAACAAATGAGTTAATCTTTTTCCACAACATTCTAATATTTTGTATATCTGTTTTACAGTTGTTTATGACAACAGGTAAAGCTTCTCCCGAGAAGAAAATAAACCATGCTCACAGAGTTATAGAAATCAGAAAGGTTTTTAAATTAAATCTTGCAGTCCTGAAGTGGGCAAAACTCCCTGACAGTTGTGCTCCCAAAAACATAAGGTGAAGATACCGTGTTAAAATCTTTTAGAGAAGTTTGAAGAGGAAAATTTAATGAAGAAACAGAATGCAGGACAAGCTCCAAAGACTGTTCCTGCAGTCTCTTTGCAGAGCTGTGTGGAACTGGGGCCTTTGTCTATTGAAAAAATGGACCACATAGCCCCTTCTCCTATCCCACTCCTCCCACGGCTTCAGCTAAATTCTCGGATCGTGAGGGCATGTAGGGAACAGCTGCTTATGATCTCTTCACAAGTGCTGGGTCATTGGTAAACAACCATCCCTCCACCCTCTTGGCGAAAAAAAAAATTATACAAAAAATGTATTCATTTTCCTGATGATGAAGAGTAATGAAGAGCACGTGCATGCTGCACTAAGAGAGAGAGAAAAAAATGACAAATTAAATCATGTCTCGTTTGACAACCCTTTAAGTGTAACAGATCTGCACTTGTGCTGTCTGACAGGCATGATTGATACCACGGAGCACTCGTCAATTTTTAAACACACAGACCGAACAAAGAGTCACTTCATCCTGGTTCTTGTAGTTTACAGGCAGCCCAGTGCTACATAGGGTAAGCACCCCTTCATGCAGTGGTGTTTTACTTGGCAATACACTGCATCTCACTGTTTGGACAACTATATTTATTTTTATGATCCTTAAAATATTGTAACCCAGTCAACTCAACAGTCATTTAAGGTAATTTCTGGTCTGAACAGCATCTATTTTCTAGACAACTTTACAATAATATATGTTTGCTGTGGGCCAAATTCTTTGTGTAGGTACCTCTGTTTCTGTGCTGTATTCATAGCTGTTAGCTGGGAAAGAGTCGCAGTATCCAGTAATTTCTAATAACTTGAAATCTAAACCTCGTAGATGTTTTTGACCATGCCATTTATAGATGATATTTAGCATGGCAAAACAATATGCTTTTCTTTACATTTTATTTGTGTACAAACAGACCAATGCACAGGTGAGCTATTTTAGATTAATTCTGGGGGGGGAAAACTCAGTCTGAGACAGACTTCAAAAATTTCAGTCTGAACAGCTCAAGGTGGTAAATGTAAAAAAAGGGTACTACTGTAAAAAGAGTCAGAGTCTTTAATTGTCTGTGTTTTGGTATTGCACCACAGCGACACAGTTACTCTGGGTCTTTTAAATGCAACAATAGGAGTTGGAGGATAATGCTCTGTTGAATTTTACATTTCCTTCTGAAAAGCTGTAAATGTCTAAACTTACGTATCTTTCATCCTGAAATGACTATGCAACTTTCTCATAAAGTTTTATACAGGAAGACTCATCCATCGCTGACATTCATACGCCTCCATGGCAGGATTTGTCTGCTATGCGATATCAAAAATGGCTCAGCGGTTCAGATCACCAGGGAAGAATTTGTTACGGCACAGAAGTGGAAGGGAGAGCCTATGCAAGAGCACTCTAAATAAACTAGAACGTAGGTAATCCTGTGGAAGGAGAGAGAGTAGTGTAATAGCTTTGATTTTTAAGGACTTTAACCAATCCAAAGCATGGTTTGTGGAGCAATGTCCCATCTTACCCTGAGCCAGGAGCTCTGAAATTACCAGAAGCAGTGATGGTCTCCCTCATCTCTAGATGTCCCTGACTCGAGTTTATATGAAATTATTTATTAGCGGGGAAAAAAAAAGTCAGCATGGCTTTTAGTGGGTGTTATGAACTAAATCCATAGTCTCTGTAAATCCAAGACCCTCTTCAGACCGGGTTTAGGAGATGCTTACATGCATATCAGCCACATCTGTGCAGGGATGAATTCTGTCATCTAGGCTTTCATTTTGTGTACCTTTACTACTTGTCCTGGGCCCTTAACTCCATTAAGGGTAGATGCACAACTCTGTTTATTTAGGCCTTTTTAATCTGACAGTTCCAATCAAGCTAATTCATCCGAGAGAGACCAACCATCCTTTTATTTATTTTAAACTATTTTACCAAGGTAACCCAATCCAGACCATCTCCGTATCTTGTTTACAAGAGCAGCCATGGTGACAACATCTGTCCTGTGTAAAATGTCAAAAAACCCCCCAAACCCCCAAAAAACAACCTAGTGAAAATCATAGAGGTTATCAGAATTGTTTTTCAGATGCACCAAAATGAGCCCTCAGCGTCATTGTCTATGCTATTCTGAGAGAAAAAAGGCTAGAAGGTGGTATCAGAGCCCATGTCGGCTGGGAGTCAGGCCACGGTATGTTCAGTGGAATTTGTTAAATGCTGTGAGCAGTGGTTGTTCATAGCCTGTAATCTCTGGCAGGAAGTGGTAGACTGAGATGTAAAATTGCTAAGCATATTGCAGTAGGCTGTATCTGTTGTCTTTCTTTGATGTTTCTTTGTAGGTTTTATGTATGTTTTCAAAAGTAACAAAAATATCATCAACTTGTCTTCTACACAAAACGGAGCTCTTTAACAGATAACTTCAAAATCAGTATTACGCACAGGTAGAAGGAACCTGTGGAAGAAATGGTTGTTTCATGCTCATGAGAGTGAGTCGTTTATGAGGCAGTAGGAGACAGTCTTTTCCTGATGTAACTGATCAGATACATCAGCAAGAGAAGGTTAAAAGGAAGGGAAAATGCTATAGAAATCAGTCTTTGGGCCCTCTAATACCTGAACGGTCAGAAAGGGGTTTGCGTCATGCTTGTGATTATTTGCGTATTAAGCTATTCCTAGATTCTGAACTGCACTAAGGGGATTTTACGCCTTGCTAGTGGAAACTACTTATTTTAAATGATGAAGTAGCTTTTGCCATCTGATAAATGAGGGAAAGTCTGATATAGTTCCTCTATAAGAGGTTAACTTACACTAAAATGACAATTGCAGCAGGACATTTAAAAATACAGCAGCAGTTTAAATGAGAGAACTGGCTGTAAGGGTGACAATACTTTGTGGTCCACAGAAGTGGAGGAAAGCTGAGCAGCTCCCATTGCTGAGATGCCTTGGCAGTACTTGATGGCTTGTCTTGATCCTTGCTGATCCCTGAAAGCTCTTGTATTTCAGGAAGAGGTGGAAGCCTGTGGAATTTATTTGTCACTTGAGCTAGTGATGACCATCAGGAATGA
The DNA here is from genome assembly GCA_013401275.1 of Pandion haliaetus. Classification (NCBI taxonomy): domain Eukaryota; kingdom Metazoa; phylum Chordata; class Aves; order Accipitriformes; family Pandionidae; genus Pandion; species Pandion haliaetus. Next base: position 141,844 of record VYZV01021610.1, on the reverse strand, counting down.
AACCTGCATAGTCCATTATTACTTGCCGTTGTGATGCAGTTCTTGTTTAAATTCACGGCTGCACGATGTGTGGTTTGAAGAGGACTTCATGCTGGTGGAATGCTCCTTACTGACAGACTGCAGAATAACACTTTCTGCATGTGCACGAAACAGGTAGTACGGTGTGGGTGGCAGTAGCACATGCTACGTTTATGCCTTCCTCAGCTCAGATTTGACCTGGTAGGGCCATCTCTGCTGTACCTGAGATGAAAACAAACCCTGTGGGTAGAGCTGGCGGAAATTTTGTGGTCCTATATTTTGGGGAATCCCAACACATCCCCCAAGCCAAGCAATAATGAAATAATTATTTTGCAGATCAAAATTAAAATACCTGTTTTGGTCAAAAGGCCATTTCTTACAGAAAAAATATATTTTCACATGAATGTTGAATATCTGGCAAATATCCCTTTGCTACTAAAACTGCAAAAAAGGATGCTAAATTAGAGAGAGGAAAAATTGCCCCACTGATCCTTCAAATTTTAACCAAACCTGCCAGAAATAAATCTAATGAAAAATACTGTGTACTTGTTATAGAAGCCAAACAAACATACCTGAGAAAGCTCTTTAAATGTATTATGACTGAGACTTGCTATACGCATAAATGAGTCACATCTGCTCTTGGTATTGCACTTGCATCCATGTGAAAGAAAAGATTAAAACAAGATACCAACATAAAAGTAGATTGATACAGGAGAAGTGAGTGGGAACTCCTGGAAGGAGATTGTTAGATAGCGACTGCTTGGAGTAAGTCCAAACCCAATTGCAGCACAAAGAAATTGGCCTTCTGTTGTACCATGTTTTCTGTAATGCAAACCAGTGTGTGTGTGTGGGGGGGTGGTGGTATGTGATTGTCATTATGAAAAGCTTTTGCCAGCACGGTAGCTCGGACACCAGGGGATAATGCATTACACACTGATGCTTTCCAGGATGTTGATTCTAAAGCTGTTGTGGTGGGTTGTTTCTATCGGAGGATGTGAGTTTCTGAACCACGGTTTCCCACAGGGTGTTATCTTGGCAGTACAAGGTTAAGATCCAGTCTTAATTCAGAGAAATGCCTCTACCTTCCTGTAGTCTTCAGGTTTCACCTAGCACCGCTGCACTTTGAGGTTAGAGGCAGGGGATTCGTATTTCAGACAATGGACAGAACAATTTGGAAAGCAACCCCCTCTTTCTGTTACAGCATAATCCCACCTGGGAGAAAGGCTCAGTTGTTACTTCAAAGCCGTTGCGTGTTAGAACACCCTGCTGAGATTAAAGCACCGCACAGAGGAGATGTGCCACCTGTCAATCTCTGCTCACATCCTACGCTGCTTCACAGGCTCAGTCACAAGGGGTCTGGCCAGGGTTTGGCTGGGGAACCGCTGCTGAAGCTTCGGTACCAGGTGAATGGGGTTGATGATCCTGAGATGAGAGAGCATACCCAAAGCTGTATTACAAGCTATGTTATTTTTGGGATCCAGTGTAATTATAGAGGCCTTGATCGCTTGTGGCCATTAAGGAAATCCTGGAACATTGGCTTTGCACAGAGTAGTAAGTAGTAAGATCAACAATTGAGCTGGAAATGAGTAGTCATGTGTTGCTAAACCCTTACCTTCTGTAGTTTCAAATTAATACAATAAATTTTGTTTCCTGTTCTCAACTAGTTTGCTATATGCTGCTAGACACTGCCACATTCTGCTTCGGAGGCAGCAGGTGCTGATTGTTGGGAAACTTGATCCATGTATCAATTGTAATGCATCTTAAAAAATTTAACTTACAAAAGTATAAAAGGGAGTCTGCAGAATGAGATTTTCTTCCTCCAGACCTGGAAAACCTGGTGGTGTCTGTGGTTTTGTAAAACCTCTCATACTTTATTTATTTTTACTCCTCTGCTAGCCCTTGGGTACAGATTACTTTCAAACAAGCTGGTTTACTGTTTGCATAACACAGGCTTAAATTCAGTTAGAAATAGATCATTTTTCAAGTAAAATTCCCCAGAAAATAATTACAAGTAGTTGGGGCTGTTGGGGAAAACATCAGAAAACTTTCTTGTTAAGGTCTGGTGACACCTGGCAATTAAAAATAAAAATGCATTTCTTGATCCAGACCTTCCTCTCTCTCCTTGGGGACAAATTAAACTGAACTGCAGAAGTTTCAAACTTACCTCTAAATCCAGCGTCGTTTGCTGCTGGGTAGATTCTACATTCTACAAATTATTTCTTCCTGGGAAAGTGTCTCAGATTCATATTAATGAGGATTCCATGTTTGTGGTTAGGAGAAATTTAGTCTTGTGGCTTAAGCAGCCTCAGGACTCTCATTAAGTGCAAGAGGTTAATAATCTAAACTAGCAGTTAACTAGCTATGGTCAGCAGAGCCTTATTGCTTTTGGCTCATGCTAGCTAAGCTGGTCCCTTGTCCTTTGCAGTGCTAGAGATGCAGGTGAAAACAAGGAGACCAAACAAGGCTAGCTGCTGATGAGCCATTTCTAATTTTAGCACTGGGGGAGATGTTATGAAATGTTATGAGTGGAAATGAGATACTGATGCAAAAACTAGTCTGCGTGCCTATGACTAAGAGGAGGGAGATGGATTCTCTTAGTGTAGATGAGCTCTTCATTCAGGGGTGGTTTGTGCTGTGGTAGTTTGAGATCCTTGTCCAGCCAAGTGCTGTGCACAGACAGCTCAGGCAAAACTCTCTCTTTCGTAATGGGAACGAATGGTTGCTTCTCTGCAGTTCAAGAAAAATATGCAGAACTCCCAGCTGTGCTTGACTCACAATGCTATGTGGGGAGTCATTTCTCGTAGCACGTGTCCAGCATGTTGGAGACCCTCTTTACTGGACATCCACTGGAAGAAACCATAGAATTACGGAACAGTGGTTGGACTGGATCTCTGGAGGTAGTCTATTCCAACGTGCTGCTCAAAGCAGGTTTAGTTAGATCAGGTTGCTCAGGGCCATATCGAGTTCAGTCTTGAACACCTCCAAGAACAGAGAGTCCAGAACCTCTCTGGGCAACCTATTCTAGTATTTGACTATCCTCATGGTAAAGAAAGGTTTCCTTATATATATATTGGGAATTTTCCATCTTCCAACTTGCATCTGTTGCCCCCATCCTATTGCCATGCACCTCCAAGAAAAGCCTGGCCCCATCTTCTCTGTGTCCTCTGATCAGGTGGTTGTAATCGGCAGTGAGGTCTCCCCTTTGCTTTCTCTTTATGCTGAACAGACTCACCTCTCTCAGGTTCTCCCTGTATGTCAGGTGCTCCAGCCCCTGTCATTTTGGTGGCTTGTGGCTGGCTTTGCTCCAGTCTGTCAATGTGTTTCCTAAACTGGTGAGCCCCAAACTGGACACAGTGCTCCAGACACAACAGGAATAGAGGGAAAGGATAGTTTTCCTGGACCTGCTGGCCGCATTCTTACTACAGCCTGGGATACGGTTCGCCTACCTACCAGCAGGATTAAGTTGCTTTGTGGGTCAAGAGCTTGAAAGAAACAGTGCAGGTATTCCTGACATTGAAGAATTGCTGCAGAAATCGGAGGGCAGTCACAAATTAGCTCTATCCTTCTACAGCTGGTGGAAACTTTAGTTTTAATTGCCCAGACCCCAAGCAAATTAAAAAGAAGCAACCAAATCAGTTATCAGACTGGCTTCCTATAGTGTCCTGACAGGTCCCAGAGGCCTCTACAGAGATGAGATTTGGCTGGTTTCTGCCACATCCTCTCTGCCTAAGTTTAAAAAGGTAAAAAAAAAAAAAGAAAAAAAAATCTAATCTGTAAGTGATCTTTGTGCAGTTATGGAGCAGACTCTGTTCCCAGTGGAAAAAATAGGACATGATCAAATATCTTAAAATTATGCCCCCCTTCCTTTCTAATGTGTTTTATTTCAAGGGCACAATTTATTTTAGCATGACGTCTCCTGTTAGAGCATCCATGGATTTATCTTCCGTCATTTTGAAAAAGAGGTTCCAAAATATCCAGATAAATTTCATTTAGTGTCACTAAACTTTGGTCTGAGAACAAGTATCCAAGATGTTGTCTAGAAATCCAAAACATTATTCTGAAGAATCAACCAGAAGCATGGTCTGCCTGAATAGACATATCTGAAAGGACCGATCTCTCTTTCATCAAGACAGCATCATGTGCTGTCCATCCCATGCTAACATGAGTTTACACCACTCTGAAATGGTTTTGCAGCATGCTCACGATTTGCTTACAGGGGCAGATGCCTGCTGTAAAAGAGGAAAGAGATTCATTACCTATTATTTTTGTAAGAGATAGCAATGCTTTTGCTGTCTGCAGTTCATATGGGACCACGGTCTCTAGGACAACAGCGCTCCTCCCTGCTTTATCAACAGGCAGCTAAAGTTTGGTTGGAGTGGGGGAAGCTTCAATTGCTGGTCACAGAAAGTGGAAGTGCTCTAAATGCATGGGAGCCCCCAAGTTAATGCAGTTTGAGTCTGTTTCTGAAGCCTCTCTTCTTATGTCAGGAAAGCCGTCTCTGCACTAGCAGTTCCCCATGGGAAGAAGTGCCTGGGACTCTAGCCTAGCCATACATCTCTGTCAAAATCTCTATGAATAAATTAACCTTTCTAAAGATTAGTGCACCCTAATACCTCAGGGTTTTTTTCTTGTTTTTTAACAGAACAAATGCTAAAAATGCCTTGACAGACCTTGCTAGGTTTTGTGCTGTGGATCATCTACAAAGGATTATGCTGCGAGTGGCATTAAAGGCACAGCCATGTGATTATGGAGAGTACTGACTTGTCTCCTCCTTTAGAGAGGGGCTTTAGTGTATGGCAAAACTTACGATTATGAGTAGGAAATCCACATTAGGGCAAATAATAAAAAAGCTAGTGAAAACTCTCATGCTTTTCCTCTTAAAACACCTCAAATACAGACACGTCCCCATGCTTCACAACTCTTAGTTCGCCAGAGAAAAGACATTATCTGACTCAACTTTGAAGATTTTGGTAGCTATGCTTAACGCTCAGATAGCTAAAACACTGGTTGCCAAATGTATCTGTGAAACAATGGACTCAGTGTCAGCAGCCCAATGGGCCCTTGTCCTGAAGGCTTTTGCCTGCTTCCCTTCTTGACTCGAGCCCTTATTTTGGTAGAACAGACTGTGGGGAGGTCAGGTATCTGTCGCTCTATTTTCTTGCCATTGAATTGCTGGAATTGATCTGATCCTTTCCAGGCGGCTGGGGGCGGAGGGGTCCATTCCAAAGATGGTAGGGAGTGTTTTGATTTTTGATCCTTTTGAGATGAATTATGGGGAGGAAGCTGTCTGCTATCAGAGGAATTAGTCAAATTCCTTGTCAGATGTGCAATCCCATTAAAAATGCATTATCTGTTTTCAAAGCTTAAGTATGGGTGTTGGTTGAGAGTCTTTAAAATATTATTGTAAACTTTCACTGAGAAAAAGTATTCCTGAGTCTTTCATGAAGGCTAATCCCACTTCAACTACCGTAAACCATCAACTTCTGGGGTGGCCTTCTCAAGCAATACTAGGCAAGAGCATGCAATTATTCTGGGAAAATCCCCCTGGAAGATGCATACGTTTGTTTTACGACGTTGTTAGCAGCTCTCAGCATTCGACTGATTTGTTCTGATAATGATTCTGTGTCTGCATGCCTCCTCAAATTCTCCCTTTGCTTTTCTGTCTGGCATCTAGAGTTCAAATAACTATGTGAATCCAGGTCTGAATCTGTCCTAAATGAGATGCCTAACTCTGGTTCCTGCAAAGAGTAAATTCAGAACATATATACACATACGTATATATAAAAATATATGTATATATAAATATATATGCTTGTAACTTGAATATGTTAAAAGTAGATGGAAGGAATCTTAGTCAAAGCTTTGAAGTATGTATCTGTGGAGGGAAGCCACAGTTTTTTCTGCGAAAAATCAACAGGGCATCCCGGAGCATGCAATAGGACTCATTCTTTGAAGCATGTTCGTTGGAATTTTTTTAATAAACATATAATGGTGGCATGTAAACTTCTCTTTTTAAAGTAACTATTAGTTGCAGAATCACACACTCTTCCTAGTTTTTCTTATTTTTGATGCGTAAATGGGAATTCCGGGAAAATCTCATAGATTCCTGATGTCTTTCACTCATATTCACAACCATAAAATTACTCCAGTTGGATTTAGAGTAGCCGCAGCAGATCATAAGTTGTGTTCTGTGGCCAGCTGAACGCTATTCCACAGACTATTTGCCGAGACCTTTGCTCATTTGAATTGTTAGTGTCTTAGAACAATGGTATTTCCACCATTTCTATTTGCAGTCCAACCTCAAACTTTCTTACACTAAGCAGTTTAGCTCAAAAGCTTAATGTCAGAGCAAGATGGGATCATTTATGATAGCCAATCTAGTTTGCTTGGCACTGCATTACAAGTGTCAGAAAAAAATGCTGCCATTCTGTATGGTCTCTTTAATACCTTTGTCACTGTGTCATCTGACTACAACTGGAATAGCTAAGAATCTGCTAATCGGTCTATATAATAAAGCTATGGGGTTTTTTTAATGATAGAAAATAGGGTGGTCACCTTTTTAAAGGAAGGAAACAGCCTTGGCTGGCAAGGGATTCTTGTGAGGGCTGTGCCAGCACGGAGGGACATGTTTCATGCTACTTTGTTTTTCTGTTCCATGAGAGGAGTTGGCAGAAAATAGGCAAATTCCTCAGGTCTGGCTGAATGCTCTGGCACCATACAGTAACCATGTTTCCTGCCTGGTTCTCTGGCAAGTGTGTTAGTTTCTATAACAACTCCAGTTCTTCATGTCACTGCAGGCAAATGAAACGCAGCTTGGTGCTTATCTCTAGAAATACCAATAAAGTTATGGGTTCAAATCGCTGTTAAACATAATTGCCAATCCACCTGTTAAAATATTTTTCAGACAACAAAGTATGAAAGGAGTACATGCACATCATAAATATTTGGGATAATGTGTTATGTTTGAAGGCTTTTAAGGTGCTTCGATTTTATTTTGATTGTGGCTGAACTCCCAAGAGATCGTATTAGGACCCACAAACAAATGCCACAGAATGAAATAAATTGTGCGGAAAGGTGAAAAACAGCTTTGCTCTTTCTTCAGCCAAACCATATTAGAAATCTGCACAAAGTTTTGTGACTGAGAGTTTAAAGAGAGTTTCCCTCCGTTCCCCACCAGCAACTATTCTCATGCACCCTTCCAGGTTTGGTAGGCAGTGAATCTTGAGAACCCAAGCTGGCCTTTACCTTGCAAAATTCCCACTACTCTTTGCAGTCTTTTTGCAGTCTCAGATTGGCAGAGTTCACGTTGACACAAACATCAGAGGCAGAACCCTGCCTGAGACTGTCTAGACAACTTTCTAACCAGATAAAGCTACAAAAAAAAAAGAAATTTCCTTGTATTCTAACTCTACTGTGTACTCACAAAGCAAAGATCATCAAACCAATAGAAGCACTTCAAATCTTTTCCTTACCATTTTCATCAAAGCAGAGAACATGTGGTCCTCGGGTCTTCAACAGCCCTGTGTTTTTAACTATGTTCCACGTGAGGCAGCTGCAATGCAACTTATTTTAATGCTGTAAAGCAGAGACGATGGCACTTTAATGTTTCCTTTGCTAGAATAGGTTTATCTCAAAATTTTATGTTATTTCAACAAAGTGGAGTGTTTACCATAAATAGCAGGGCCTGCAGAAAGCCTGTTGCAACACTCCTCCTACTGTGAAGCAGCAGTACCTCAAGCCTGAACCAATTTAGGAAGGCATTGGCCATATGATTTTAATATTAACAAGTGGAGCAAATTTGTGAGTGGGTTGTTGGCCAGTTTCATAGTGAGGGGCACCTGCAATCGATCAACACGGCTCATACAACAAGGTGTCAATGCACAGGCAGAACAATAACAAGAATTTGGTGTGTACAGGGATCACTCAGCTGGTGGGGAGGTGTTAACATGCGGGAGAAAAGAAAACGTTATGGTGAAAAACTGTTATTTGTTGGTTAGTTAGCAATTGCATAATTCTCAGAGATGTGAAGGAAGCGGGGCAAGAGATTAAACATGGCAAGGCGGGTAACGCTGATGGCTTCTGCTGCTAGCTGGAAAGCTGAGGGATGCGTAGCATGAGTATGATGTAAAGTTGATGGTGGCAGAAAGTGGTTGTGACCCTCTTCTTTTGTGAAACAGGAGAGGGCTGCCATTGCACATAGGTTACGCGGGTCTAAATACAAGCACTCTTTAAAAGGGCATTAAAATTGTGAGACCCCATCTAAGGGTTGGTGAGAGGACCTGAGTTCCAGGCTCCTTCTCCTTGGAAAGTGCAGGTGGACTGCTGCCCAGCCCTCAGAAACGTCTAATGGTTGGCTAATAGGGTTCAAGGAAACCTATCATTGCAGGGACTCTGCTTTGAACACGAGCATGCTCTGCTGTGATAGAGTAGAGCTAAGAAAAAGCTCCTGATTCAGCTTCCCCTCCAAGTGTGTTCCCTTGCTAAGGCTTTGCCTGGGAACTAAGCCTGCCTCTCCCATACTGACTGGGGGTCGGCAATGACTAAGCCCAGCTTCTCACCCATATACCCAAGTTCCCCTGCCACAGCCAACACATGACTGCTACTGGGAGGTGTACCAGGGACCCTGGCTCCTCTGGGACCCAGTGATTTGATAAATACAAATAACATTGCAGGCGAATGCTGGAAAACAGATCCAATCCATGGACACTGGCTTGGCTTTCACAGGACATGACAGAGAAGGAGATGCAAATGGACATGTCTGTTTGCCAGAGAATAGAAGGACAGGGAACAGTCACCTCTGGAAAAAGTTTTGAAAATGCAAGAGGGGTGGATCTCTTAGTACTATGTGAAATGGAGTGGACTCGTTAGAAGTCACTCTAAAACTTATGCTCCTTAGGAAGGATCCTTCCCAGCTGTGTCCTGAGCTATTACTTACATTTTTCTGCAGGGATGTAATTTCTTGCCCTGTTTCATAGATTTCTCCCTTCTCGCAACATCCCGAAGGGTGATATCAGCGTGTTGTTATGTTCTTTCTATTGCGTGCCAACTTCAAGTATGTATTTTCATTTATCTGAATAAGCATAGAGCTACAGTGACATGATCCAGGATTAGAAAAATATGGACTGTCACAAAAATGTAGGTCTCAGTTTGAAGGAACACAGGTCACCTCCTGATCTCACCTTCCCCTCTGACAAATGTCTGGAGCTCCTGTGTCCTGCTTGAGTTACTTTGTTTGCCTTTACCTCTCTTGCTTTATTTCTGTATTGTTTACCTAGTCTTGACTTAGCAGAATACGCATACTCTAATTCAGGTGATTCATATGTGCTATTGGCAACATGTGCTAGCTTTATTGTGTTAATGGAATGCTTTTCTGTGCATCTGAAATAACACCGATCTTCCTTCTTCCTCCAAATGAAAACAACCTGAGCCTACATTCTGTTTTGCCAGTCGCTGTTTCCTGTCACTTGCAATGGCCTCTTCCCAGGAGGTAAGAAAATAACCTTGCGTACTTTTTACCAATGGTAATCTGTTGTTTTGGCATTCTGTGAATGACTGGTTTCAGGCGATTCTGTCGGTGTACCTTGCCAGCAACCAGGTTTTGGATGTTTGCTTTGGGAACATTTTGTGGTTGAATGGCTGTGTTCCATTCCACATGTAAACATGGGCAAAAACTCACATTTAACAGTTCTAAACAGTTGGACAATGGTCAAAGAGGCTACTCCCCTTCTCTTTAATATGTTGAAATTTTGCATAAAGTACAGAACAATTTAGTAGCAGGAATGCCCAGGTCCTGCCAAACGTATGATTTTGTTTTATTTTATTTTTAAAAATGCCTAGCGCAAAGACTGAGCCTTTATTTGGAAGATGTCAGGAAAGCAAAACTTAATTGAATCTCAGACTGTACAATTGGAGTCATGTCTAAAAGGAAAGCTGTCTTTTGCTTCAGCATGCACTTGTACTGGAGGCCAGTTTCCACTCTCATTTGCATGAGTTTAAACCACAGTAACTCCACATGCAACTGTGCCAGTATGGCTTGAGATTAGAATTGGGTCTTCAGCTATTTCAAGCTTTGTTTTTACTTTCTTAGTCATCTGATTGATCATAGCGATGCCTGTCTGGTTACTTGCTGTAGCCGCACAGAAGAGTCTGGCTGCAGCAACAAGACCTACTATGTGCTCAGCACTTTTCAAAACCAAGATCTGTGTTACTAAATGTTGCATGCTGTGCTCTGGTTGGAACAGGAGATACATGCATCCTTTAAAAAACAGTAAACACTGTGGTGTGAGGAGCTCGTGACAGCTCTTTGCTTAACTGTCTTTCAGGGGTTTTCTAACCACCTAGTGGAGGCACCTGCCTCAGCTCCTCAGATGATGGAGCCCATCTTCCATATAAAGTCAACAGAGAGTTGCTTCTCCCGCATCACAGGGCTGAAGCCCGCCTGCTATACCAGGGAGCTCTCTCAGCTTTCATCTTCTGCCTTTCCAGGACAGGTTCCCAGTCTGTCCATCGGGCTTTTGTTACTTACGTTAAGCATTACTGCAGGGCTGTGTTATTTCTTGGGGCAGACGATTGCTGTACAGAAAGCACGAGAAGCATTTGGAAAGAGAGGTCTCATTAGGCCTGACAACACAGAGTCCTGTGCACGCTCAGAGGAATACTTGAATGGGGGTGGAGGATAAAAAGGCCTTTGTCCAGAGTCAGACTCAGCCCCAGTCAAAATGGAGAAGCAAGCAGATCATTTCCTGCTTCATTTGGATATGTGGCAGAAGATGAATATGGTTGGCCCTGTGTGTTTGGGCTACTTAATTTTATACCCCACATCATTTGTCCAGGACCAACCCCTTAAGCATCTAACTTACACTTCTTTAACACAGTCACTGGTCACCACAGAAATGCAAGTTTTACTACTTATGTCCTTGTACCTATTTATGATAAGGTGACATCCACTGCATAATAAAAACCGCACCATTTCCATAGCTATTTTAGCTCTAAACATGTCCTTTAGGTCTCTGAAAGTAAGGCCTTTTCTAGTAAGGGATCCAGGAGTAGCATGGCTCAGCCTTTAAGGCATTTGCAGTTTAAGGGCACCTTCTGGCTCATTGAATGTCCCCAGCGTATTCTGTCGTGGGTTTTCACGCACAGTCTATAGAGTACTGATGATCTCTGGTAGCACTTGTTGGTGCTCCACAGATTGTCTGATCACATGATGTTGGCATGCTGCCTTATTTCCAGCTGCTAAATTGCATTCAAAGGCCATTTAAAATACTTTCCTAATAAAACTTGCCTATAAAAATAGTTACTATAGCTGCTGCAAGGATGTTCTAGGAGCTGGTCCAAAAGACAGTCCCTACTGAGATGAGATCCACCCTACTAAAAAAAGCTGAGAAATTTCAGCCTTAGCAGAATTTCAGCAGAAATTAACAGCAGCAGAAAAGTGGCAGCGGAAGTGTTAATCAAATCGTGTGCTTTCTTAGTTAATGCACAGTCACTCCTGCAGCTGATGAGTAAGATAGGGAGCATGGCTGTTGGGCAGAGTTTCTAAGCTGTTTAAATATGTTACAGCTTTGCTTTTAAAGTAGAAGAGCTTGGATTAATTGAGTAAGTGGCACTTAAGAGATTGCAGGTTAGGAGGATGCAGAGTGTGGCTAAATACAGCTTGGGTGTTCGCTTTCTTTTTTTTTTCCTCTTTAAATCTGTGGTTGTACTTTCCCTGTAGCTGTGGGGTTAGGACAAAGCCGATCAACTGCAGGTTTTATTGCGAGTGAGCTGAGACTTGCAGCTGTTTCAATTCTTTGATCACAGAAGATAGCAGAACAAGCAAACCCAATGCTGATGCAAACTTCTGGTTTTTTATTTAAAAAAAAATGCCCTCTGCATAAGCTCAGCGCAGCTGCTTGGACTCCCAGAAGGTGGCAAGGATAGCGGGCAGGGGCCAGGGCAGGCTGGCAATCCATATGTACAGTGTCCCTGTGGCAGGTGGTACCTGCTGAGTCTTCTTTCTGGCCAGGTATAACCAATCCTCTGTTTGCCATTTCATGCCAGTGCCCAAGTGTGCTAGAAATGCAACTTTTAAAAAAGTTATTTGCTCCATATGCAGAAGAAACTCTTGGAAGCTAACATGCTTCACTCTGAGTTTGCATGTCTTGTTTCCTTTCTCACAGACGGGAAGCGTATGCGTCTACCTCAGCCTTATCTAAACAGCTAGCTTGATGCTTTAACTTACCCTTCTGTTATCATTAGCTCATCAACGAAAATCCTTCTGGGACCCTCTGACTCGCATCCTGGAAACCTCATTTTCTTCTCAATACTTCGGCCTGGGATAGAGACTTCTTCTTTCTTCATATTTGGACATGCCTGGTGCATATGCCAGATACCACAAATAGCCCAGTCTCTCTTCTTCGTTAGGCAGCATCTGGACTTTTTCCTTCTGTGTCATTACAGTGGTAGATTTTGACCTGGATTCTCTGCTACATAAAGAGTAAAACAACAAACTGTCAGGGAGCTGGTCCCACTTCATAGCTTGTTTCACAGCTAGATACCTTCTTGTGTTTTGCAATGGGCATTTAAGGGCAAACATTACAGGAACTCTTTCTTTTGAGACTCAAGCCCATACCAAGGATATAAGTGGTAGAGGAGGTGGTATTTTTCAGAAACAGAGGGGAGTTTTCCCCCTAACAGTAGATTCCTGTATTGAACCGGCATGGTTCCTCCCCATGAGCTTACGCTTCTAAATAGATTCACATCAGGCATGCCCCAACTTCCAGTTGCTTCTCTCCCCACAGCTTTTCTTCAGGGGATTGTGACCCCATTGTTGCAAATTTTATTGGTCTATGCACAGATCTGTGCACATCTCCAAGGGTGCCTGTAGCTCTTAAAATCTTTGTGCTGTGTTGCACTCAAAAAAAATGTGAAATAGTTTGATTATGCACAGTGGCTGCTGGAGAGTCAGTGTGGTTTTCCTGAAGCTGTGAGTCCCTTTGGAAATGGGCTGAAAGTTTTTTTCTGTAGCACCTTCTTCTTGCTCTCTCCTCAGTCCTTTCTTGTGATTTCCTGAAAGAACATGTTGCAACACTTTTTTCTGTGGTTAAATCAAACCTGGGATGTTCTGGGTTGATGCTTATAAAATGGCAGTGATGGAGCAATATGAGGTGTAGGCTTTCTGTCTTTGGAATGGTCTCTGTTGTTCTGGCTGCAAGTGGAATCTATCTCATTTGGGAATGTTAAGCACTGATTTCCAGTGCTAGATAATTGCTTTCTGTGAATTTCTTCTTTTTTAAACTTACCTGGCTTTGAAACATGTTAAAAATCAACTTTTTGTATTGCTAATTGGACTATTCTAACAAGACCTAAGATTGCCTAAATCATCTCTGACGTGGGTGTCTTCATTTTTGTTTTCATGAGAAACCTGTAACACAGGAAGTGATGGGGTGTTTTTTAGTGAATTCTAAGTGAAATGTAAGAACTCTGCCTTTCAAAATTGTCTAATTCAGGTGTGGGCATTTAGAATTATATTTTTCCATCCTGTCTAACTGTCTTAATTTTTCATCTGCCAGAAGTGGCATAACATAGAGGGGTATCACTTGTTTCATCAATGTGCCTTACTAGAATATGATACTTCAGACTTTTGGGATCATTAACTAAACAAGGGCTGTGTAAGGCTGATTTGACCTAGATTATCACAATTGGGACCAAGATTACTTTACTAAAGCTGACATTTTCTAAAGTACCTTATGTGTTGGAAGCACAAATCAGCTCTTAAGTGATATTTGTGCTTTTTCTTGTGTCTGTCAGTGCAACTGACATTGAGGACACTCCTAAGAATATGATTTTATAAGTGCCAAGCACTGAGGTGCCCTATGGACTTCAGTGGCACTCGGCCTGTATGGAAATCAGACTACATATTCAGGAACCTCACTGCAGGCATGTAGTTTCTAGTCAAGGAATGAATCCTGTATGGGTTCTTGTCTTGACATTACTATAACAATCTTTGCCAGTAGGTGGGGTTCCAATCCTGTTAAAAAAACCTGGGAAACCTTGTCTATAAATGCTCGCTCCTCTTGCACTTACATACACAAGCTGGCCACATCTGGAAATGTTTGATTTGATATAGTGTCGTTTTACATTGCAGAAATGAGCGTAAGCGGTTTTTTAACCCACCAAGTGAGAAATGTGATCTGGGTTTTACTACCGACCCTTTAAATAAAAAACAGATCGCTTATTAAACCATTATCTATCAAGGATATGGAGAGAGTTAGAAATATCCCAGGATCAGAATCAAAATTGAAATGGACACATTTCTGTCTACTGTCCGATCCTGACAGCGTGGTCTGGTCATGCAGAAGCGCAGAGCTGAAATACCTCACAAGAGGAGAAACAAATGCAGAGAAACAGGATAAAGAAACAAGCTCATATCCTATCCCTGTATCTGTGTTTGCTTTGACCATTTCCATTCAAGTAACAGGGCATCGCTTACAGGAAATCACTGAAATATATTATCTTGTGTTGCTTGTTATCAAGATTTGGATAAAATCTTCTCTTATGAGCTTCTTCAGCAGGAATAGATCAGGGAATGCCAACTGGGTTCTTTGCAAAAGCCAGTGTATTCACAACTGCCTCCTCTATCCAGGCAAAAGATAGTGAGGGGAGCAAACTCCTGGCTAGCAAAATAGAATTCAGAAATACTGTACCCTTTTTGTGCTAGTTTTGAATGTGCCAATTTTTAACCCTGTGTGAATTGCAGCTGATCTATAGCTCTTTGGGTTCCAGTTTAAAGGATGCGTACTAGCTAATGCGACTAATTTACTCACATGCTTTCACCCCTGTTTGATCGAACGCTGCTTCCTTGCTGATATGGGTACATCCCACTGGCTTTGATAGAGCTGCTCACGTGAGCAAAACCAGAAGGATTTGGCTCTCTGTGAATTGTGACAGTTGGCATCTGAAATGAAACAAAGATCAGATCTGAGATGGATTTTTGCCATCATGTTGCATTTAAAAGCTCGTATTACTTTGGTTGTATTACATTGCATCACACTCGACCGAGTCAATGTGTCATAAAGCTGCCTAATGTAATTGTACACTGCATAAATGCAGCAGAATGCCTCCGAAAAGTGATATTTCATGCTTGCTAGCTAACGCCTCAGCAAAGATTAAATCCACGAAAAGTAGGTATGTCCAATTGTTCGTTTGGATCAGCAAATAATTCATTACCCACATTATCTTTTTTTGAAATGTCACTCCATGTTGTAAATCACTAAGGTCCTGCTTAAAATGCCAACACAGGGATTTTTTTTAAAGAGCAAATTAAATTTTAGGGCCAATTCACACAGTAGTTTTCCCCTTGAAGCAAAGCTGGCCATCTCCAAAAGCAAAATGCTTAGAGCATTTGCCTCCCTTTGTAAGAAGCGATTCTCAGTGGGTGCAGCTTATTCATCTCAGAGACTCCCTCTCAGGCATTGGCCTTTCTGTGAGACCTTTCAGGAGAGAAACCCTGAGACAGCCATTTGCCCGAGAGCAACCAACTGGATATTGTGAATTGAGATCTCCGGAGCCCACTCTCTGCTCTCCTTTTTTTGAATTATCTTGGGGAAAAGGATCATTCTCCTCTCTTTGCGCCTCAGTTTGCCTGTCTACAAAAGCTCAGGAGATCAAATGCTGTCTTGTCACCCATAACCCAACATTGCTAAGCTGGGGAGGAGGAGAGAGAAGCTAAGTAGCTGGAGTTCCAGTAGTTCCCTTCCTGAAAAGAAGGGGAGGCGACTTGATGAAATTGTTCAGGTGGGAGCTGCAGATAGCTGCTCCCACGGACTGGGAGGGAAAGGCAGGTCCCTTCCGCTGATGTGGAAACACAGGCTCAAAAAGGCCTGAAAGGGGAAGAGAAAGCCTATGATTTTGTGCGGCAGTTCACATTCCTTAAAGGGTATGGGGAATGGGAGAGGCTGGGGGACAGCTGGGGCCAGGCAATGCCCTTCTCACTGGGTGGAGCTTACTAGGGGCAGGGGGTGAGAACCAGTGTGCTCAGAAGAGCTGATGTTCTGGCAGGTTCAAATCTGACTGATGGGTGAGCAAACAAGAGCGTGACCCTTTGAGGCACAGCGGTGATTTTCAGTGTGCGCAGCAAGTCTCCAGCATGGTATAAATCTGAGGCAATTGCAAAGGTGTTAGGTGAGAGTAAGAGCGCGTGTTTGTGCGTTACGAAGGATTGCTCTGTGGAGCACTTGGCGAAGCCGTTATCTTTCAGCACAGGGGATTTCCAAGCTCAGGTATGTTGTGATTTTGGCAGCGGACTAGGAATTATCTCAAGAAATTAGTTTCTCCCACACTGCTGAAACTGGAGAAAGATACAATCCGGGTGACACCTTATGCTTGAAAAGCTTTATCCAGCCCTTAGTACCTCTTTCCTTCATGGGAATTTGACCTCAGATGGCCTTACTGCCAGCCTCATGCCATAGCCACAGCCAGATGTGCCCCATACAGAGCTGATAAAGTCTCCACCGCAGCCAGGCTCAGGACACTGCCAGCTCGCACACCCTAGTTTCTCCCTGTGATGCTGATGCCACATGAAGCGTGGCGGGGGGCGAGGGGAGGCGGTGGGCTGTGTGCAGCTGCTCCTAAAACCATCCCGTGGGACCACATGCAGAGCCTGCTGCACAAAGAACGAATCCCATTTTAAGATTTCCCAACAAAATACCGGCTAAATCCCCAGGATTTCGGTACCTGCGAGGCTGGCAAGGAGGAAATCTGTTTCCCGGCGTGTGCTCGCTGTGACACACAACCTTTCAAAGCACAAATTGACCTTTCTCGGTAGTGATAACTGAAATAACATTTCACCATATTGTAAAATTAGAGACACTTCAGCAACTACTACAAGTGTTGTGAGTTTCCCCCTTATCAAACAGAAGGGGTGATTCTGATCTCTCTTGTGCTGAATCCCTGATTGGCTGTCACCCGTCCTGACATGCCCTGTTGCCTGCAGTGGATTGGCCAGGGGCAGATTTATATCCCCCTGTCACAGCCAATAGAAATATAGTGTTTTCTGAGTCACTGTTTAGTTACAGTGACAGAACCCTGATTGGGTGAAGCCTTGTGATTTATGGGGTTTTGCTGAAGAGTAACTGAGTTTTATCAGAACATAATGATGTGGTACTAATGCTCATTGCGAGGCAACATGGCTGACCGGTTTGGAAAGGTCGGCTTTTGACCTTGTCTGTGTTTTAAGTAGATCTTGTTGTATTGCATGCTGGCTGGGCTTACCTACTCGCAGCAAACAAAAACCCAAATCATCTCTTTCTTTGCGGCGCCTGTGACCGCCTTCACCCCTGCCCCCATTCCAAGGAATTAGCCTCAAAGGTTGGGGTGGGGGGGAAGCTTTTCAGGTTCGTCACTGCGCTGCACTTCTTCCTGCCGCCACATGATTGATTTCTGAGACGAGGGTGCCTTCACGTTCCAGAAGGAGTGTCAGCTTCCATTCTTCAGTTTAGAAAAGGTAGGAGTGTGAGAAAAGGAGATACCTTGAAGGAAAGGGTGGAATCCAGGACATCCACTGGAGGAAGCACCATGATTTGATCGTCAGGCAAAGACCAGTGGTTAGACATGTGCAATTAATCTCAGGATGTGCTTTTCAAAATGCCTCTAGGGACTAGGTTAATTCAGAAAGGAAGATGCATACAGGTAGTTATAACCATTTAATTGCTGCTTTTAATAATGAGCCTGACCCAAAGCATTCTGCCAGTAGAAAGTGAACATCTCTGTGCTAGCCTTGTTGTTGTGGCATCGTTCAAACTTATGGTTTGTTGTTGTTGGGAATGTCAGGAAGTTACATTTGTTGCAAATAAGGCAGGATTTATTTTCTGCATTAGTTAATAGTACTTCCTTTCCTCAGACTTGAGGGTATAAATTTCAAGTAGAGCAGCAAAACTTAGTAACACTTTAACAGGATTTATTAAGTTTGTTTGCTTGACTAAACATCAGGATCCTCAAGCACTTTCTTTTTTGAAGATTAACAAGCAACCTGATTGCCTGATGCTGCGACTTCAGCATGTTACGGGTGTCTTTCTCCTCGAGTTCCTTTACAGATCCCGACCTGTATCTTTTATTAGGTAGCACAAGGGACCTCAACCCCAAAGTGTACACCTGTATTGGTGAGTTACTAAGCTCATGGGTTACACAATATTTCTACAGCTGGTTTGTAAGCCATTTGCAGTCAAGTAGGTTCAAAAGACTCTACATGCACGTAAATCTCAGTGTCACCAATATACACTAGTACAGATTTGCAAGGTATTTACACAACACAAATACTGTTACATACTAATTTTAGGAGTCATTTCTACATCAGAGAGAGAGGAAAATATCACACACCTTTACTGTGAGCATCAGTTTGGAAGAAATAACATTGTAATTCATGTATATGCATAAAATTTTACCGCTATTATTTAATGCTTTTTACACCTCAATTCCTATCTGTGCATGGAGCTTGTTTGCTCTTCATGTTTCTACTTGTACTTTACATTCAGTTTCTGACACGTCTCTCCTGCTATTCGCCTTGCCCAGGTAATGAGCTGTTTCACATTTGGTGCCAATTAGGAGATATTGCAGGCTACTGATACAGTTAGAAATGTTGATTCTCAGAAATGTGTGAAATGTGTGGATCAGATTCTGATCCATTCATTCCAAAAGAGAACAACACCAGTAACTTCAGCTGAGTCATTCCTGAATTACAGATCTGATTTATACACAGTAAAAGAGCCTGGCCCTAACTATTTCCCTGTTACAGTTCTGTTTGCTTTGGGGGACTAATTATACTGTAGGCTGCTGCTTCCATAGGGCTGACTGTGAGCCCGTGAACCCAATGCAGGTTTGAATATGCTCTGGTAGTTATGAGAAAGCCCCTTTGGATTGGATTTGGAGCTTGGGATTCATAGGTTACATTCCAACTTGGAGTGATCCTAGGCAAGCTGCTAAACCTCTTCTGCTCTAAGCCTATCTATTCCATTTATACAGTAGATAAAATATTTGGGTTTTTTTTTTTTTTTACAAAACCTGTAGTTACTGCTCAAGAGTTCTAATTTTTGAAGCAATCTGAATGCCTTCAGTTGAAACTTTTTCATTCTGAACAATCTTTTTATGCCTATATTGAAAATATTAACAGACTGTGGAAAAAAAAATTCCATTTCCATATGGAAAATGACTGAAGGGTATGTACAAAATTAAGACTTGCCTGTTGAAACATTAACAGATTTGTCACAGTGTTAGTCTCAGAGCTAATCTGTGCAAAGTTGAGAAGAAAGCAATTCAGTGTGGATTTGGAAGCTCCTCACTGTGTGAAGGGCTGTTCAGAATGCTGAGCAGGGATGTTCCTAATGCCTTCTAAACTGTCTGAGATGCTTATCTGCAGCTGGATAGTCACCTCTTAGGGAAATTTGCTGCATCTGCCTAAGATGACTGTTGTAGAGCATGTACTTTAACTTCTACATTTAACCTGTGAGGGGTATTTGGGCTTTAAGTCTGTTTCCGTTCAACCCATCACAGATAAATGAAGTACCAGAATGTGCCACTGATGCCAGGATCCCTAGGAAAAGGCATGCAAAGAGCTCTTAATGGATCTGGAAACCTGAGAAAAGGGAACGGTTGAAATAATGCACGTGCACTTGGGTATTTACTCCTGGTGCCCTGCCGTTCCTACCATCTAAATGGTCATATACAAACAAGTTTTGATGACATAATTAGACTGAAATGTTGTCCAGATTCCAGTGTGTCTTTGCCACAGCTGAATATGAGGGAGACCCGAAAGCAATGCAAGTTTCATCTGCTGTGAGTAAATATGCAAGAGACCCAGTGCTTTGTAGTACCTTGTTCAACAGTGATCAGCCTGGAAAATGGAGTGGTAGTCAGGGAAGAGTAGTTCTGCCCTGACTTAGACTGGCTCTAATGTTGTATCAAAACAGGCCTCTGTTTGAATCAAAATGGGAGAAGTTGCAAGGAAATACAGTGCACAAATATATGCAATTTCCCTATTCATATGCTGGTGCTGGAATTGTGATAAACTGCCTAATACTGTCTAGAATTGGCTCTATCCTTGTGCCATGGGCTCCATCCCTGGTTTGCAGTTCTTCTCTTTAATTGCATTCAAGTAAGCAAAGAGAGCCACCAGGGTCAAAGCTGCTCGATAGATACTCTTAGCCATCTGCTGTCCAAGCCACCTGCAAAAGGTTCAGGTTTTGCCATGATAAATGTGGTAGGCCATCCAGCGAAATAAGGAGCACTGTATGATGAGATTACTATAACCTCAGAAGGAGAAGACTAGCACATCGGTGCATTTTGCTGCATGTCCCACTGCATATGCATGGTTAAGGATACCAACTGTATTCCATGCTGAAGCTGTACTTTGATCTCAGGATATTCCGTTTTAATTTCTATTTTGTTAGCTTTTATCCCCAAATCTTTATGCCTGGAAACTGGGGTTTTATGCACACACTGTAGTTTATGTATGAAGCATGGGCCAAGAGAGACAAAGGCTGAAGTTCACAGGCTGCAGGAGGCTATAATTTTTCTTTTGTTTTGTAGTGTGGGGTTTTTTGGAGGGGGGGTGTTGTGTTGTTGTTGTTGCATTCCAGTTCTGATCCTATCTGCTAATATCATAGCTTGGCTTCACTCCCTCATAGTTTGATGTCCCAACTTTTCCTTGTTAGTACTGGGAAATCATAAGCTTATAGTGAGTGATAGCCAGTAGGTCTGGGATTGATTACAAACAAAAATCCTAGATAAGATCGTAAATTTAACCCATCCCTGTGATGTGATCATATCAGGATTCAAGTACGTCTAAAAGTTGTTTCCGATTTTCAGCCACTTCATCTGGTTTCCATACATCCCAGCTGGGAGTGAAGTACTCTTGCGGTGGACCCTAATCCATGCCAGCCTGGCTTGGAAGAAGCCCTCTTTTCTCTTGTTGTTGTATTATAGCAATGGATAGAAATGCTTTAGTCAAGATGGGCATTTCAAGGAGGGTCAGTTCAAGCACTGCTGAGATAAAAGTGACTTGGTAATAAGAAAGCAGGACTACTTTCCCACCCTGCTACCATCCCTCCCATTCCCTTCCTGAAGTTTAGATGCATTTAAACAAATTCAAGATGGTGTTTTAACACCCTGAAAGTCAGTGGAGAAACACTAGAGATAAAAGCAGTACTTGATAAGAAAAGAAGAGCAACTGGACCAAAACAGACATGGTATAGGTCTCAGCAAAACCAAAAGCTATGATGTTTAATGCCTACTTCTCCATTTTAGGAAGAGATATTTGTGCTTAGCTCGCCAGCCTTCTGGAACTACTGTTTATCTGTTTTTATAGGCGTCCTACACCTGAGCTGCCTGCTTTCCCTGCTGTAAATGACCGCTGGGATCCACTCCCTTTGCCTGAGAGCAGATTGAGCTTTACACCTTCTGCAGTGCCGAAGCCGATGCGCTCCCATCCATCCCCTCACCCTGTGGTACCAGGTGATTTAATGTTACTGTTGCTTTAACGGCCTCGTCGCTGCTCTGGCTACACAGTAGTTGTCTCCTGTGTGACTGTGCCTGGGAAAATCTATTACTGGAGTGCCATTAATCTGAGGCTGCCGCCTCTGGCACTTTCTGACTCTTCTATTTAATGGGCCTCTGCTTCCGGAGCTCTGGAGACATGCTGTTTTCCTCTCTTGATCAGCTTTGTTTAATTATCAAAATATTTGATGCAGAAAATTGACATTAGTTGCGAAGGTTTCTGCCTTCCTCCTCCTTACAGCCTCCCTCCCTGCTTTGTAGTGACATTGAGATCTTCCGCATGTACCACCTTCACCTTAAAATAGAAAATCGCTTGAACAATCATTTGCTTGTCCGGGCACAAGCTGCATTAGCAAGCTACAGGTAGAGCTGCTGTAACCCCTCTTGCTGTAGCATGGTGCTGTGCCTCACCCAACTGTGAAGAGAGCCCACTGCACAGGTAGCACAGCTGGACCTTTGTCTCCTTCCTGCAAATGCAACAGTGCAGCTAGCCGGCGTTGCTGAAAAGCTCAGAAGAGGGGAGCCCCATGAATTCCTGTGCCTGTCTTCAGGGTGAGCTCATCAGTAAGCAAAGGCTCAAAAAGGTTCAAAATCGTGAAGGTCCCTTAGGAGCTGAGATATTTCTACTCTGGCTTCCTGCTCCTATCTTCAAAGCAGGAAGCTTTAGGTATTGCAGGTGTTTCAGTTGCACTAGTGCATTTTGCTTACCCAGTGACCACACTCCCCGTTCCAGGACTTGGGATGGGCCCACGTGAACCAATATTTATCACTAAAATGAAGATCCAGGGGCAATATGGTTACCGTGTATCAGTATCTTCACAGGTAGAGAAGACTAAGTCCTGAAGAAGTCCTCACATTAGCAGAAAAAAAGATCACAGGTGAGAAGACAAATTCAAATAAGGTAAATTATTCTTACCACTGGAAGTCCTTAGCTGCTGGAACAACTATCAAATGGAAATGGTAGGTTTTCTGTGCCTGAAATCTTTAAATTGAGACTGGATGCCACTTTGAAAAATACACTTTTTTCCAAGCATAACTTACTAGGTTTAGCGCAGGGTAAGAGGGGGAAAGTGTCTGGGCTCTCTTAATTCTGGTCAGGCCAGAGGAGCTGGTGTTTCTTTTTGGTATTTGAGTCTCTGCTTCTGCTACGCTCTTCTTAGCACTGCCTTGTTACAGAGGAAAAGGAACTTTTAAGAGGGTCCTAAATTAGTGTCCCTCTTTTCACAAGCCATGTCTCTTATTTCTGCTGCCTCTGTAAAATGCAATGAACAATGAAATGTGAATTACTGAGATTTGGGGCTACTGGGAGACAAGTCAGGAGAGCTATTTATGTAATGCTGAAACACATGAGTAGCATTGTTATATTCTTTCCTCATATGTATGCCTATTTGCTCCACTGGACTTTGTTCCTTACTAACATTACTGCTCTCTCTTTCTCCATTACACATGCTGTACTTCCCTCACAAGACACAGACAGGCTGTAAGGAAGGTGAGTGAAGTACAGATGGGGCCCGTAAAAGTTATCCAGCTCACTATTACGGTGACTTTCAACAAGTAAATCACATTCTGGCAATAATTATCCTCTTTTACCAGCAAAACCTTACATGCTGTTGTCACCCTCAAACTGGGATTAATTGCCGTTTGATGTTTATAGAGTTTATTTGGGTCTCACTACGTATATAAATATTTTCAATTCCCCTTATTAATTCATATTAAAGGAATTATATTTACTAATTAAAACATATTAGAAGGCTCTCGGAGAAGCTGTGATGTTTGAACAAAGCATTTTACAGTGAAAAAAATAACATTTAATTGAAGCCAGAACATTTTGCAGAGGGTCATGGATTTTGATGAGGAAGCTTCTCAGCATCAGAGTTTATTCTCGAACCAAAGACAAAGGGACACACTGAAAGCTCCAGGACAGATGACCTGACACACTTGAATTTTGCAACTGTTCAGATGGTTTTGTTTTCAGCCCATGCAAATAGAATCAATGTCCAGGATCAAGAAACCTTTCAATGCTCTGTCACAGTATTGCTTTCCAGCTGTTCTTGTGCTCAGATGACCCGTGCCAAAAGAAGGAAAGCGTCTGGGCTACATTCTTACCTACCTCACAGCATAAGTAGCGAATACGATTGATTCTGCATAATTTTTTCCACTTTGGACAGTTGTCTTTCCTTTACGGTATGTAAGAAACACATTCGGGAACATTGAGGAGATATGCAGGCAAAGATGCTTCTCGGAAATGTCCCTCTGGTCTGTGCATATACCTGCCAAATGAGCTGGTTGACTGTCCAGCATTTGCTTTTGATTATGTCTGTCTTACTCAGTCCCCATGGATGATATAAAGTTAGGGCCAATGCAACAAAGGTGCGTGGGAATCTGAGAGCATGGTGGTGAGGGAATATTGAAAGAAACGCATGTCAGGTTTTTTTCACCAGCAGATATAGGTTTGCAGCTTTCTCTCCTCCCTTTGCTTTGGGGTGCAAAGATGCAAAATGAGAGAGGAAGGATGCATCCAGACTCCCAGCCTGATACTGCTTAGTAGACAAGCAAAATGTTACCCTGTGGGCTCAGGTTTGTTAGCAAACTTTTCATTAGAGCTCCCATGCTTCCTTAAATAAAGGGCCAAATTGCTGATTCGCAAAAAGCCTGACCAGCAGCTAGCTAGTCTGTGGCTGTATAATAAGAAGAAAAAACAAACCAGGTTTATGGGTTCTCCCCACCCCCGCCCCATTTGCAAGGTTTAATCTTGTGTGGTTTAAATTTCTTCAACCTCTTATCTCTCTCTTGCATTGCTTTTATACTAGGAATATTTCTGGTGAAGTCAGTGAAGTTACCTGTGCATAATTCTGGATTAATCCACTGAAGGCAGCTATGGACCACTCAGGTAAATGATGACTGCATTGCAAGAGAGAATCCAATTCAGACTCTCCTTGTGAATATCCACCATTAAAAGATCGGTTATAATCCTCCATGCTGTTTGGGACTCAGAAATGCAAAGCTAGTCTGGTAAGGGTTCATTGCATCACAAATTTGGGCATAAGGAAAAGGAATACCTCTAGCTTCATTTATACTGCAAATGAAAATAATCATAAAGATACAAACCACCAAGGTGCAAAATGAGTTTTCCAATTCATAAGCGCAAGCCACCATGAGTTAAAACCTCTTGGTTTCTTCCCATAGTGCCCCAGGCAATAGTTTTCATATATATTTCTCCATGGTCAGAAGTCAGAGCAGACCACTGCTATCTAAGACCTTGACTTTTTTTCCCGGACAGTTACAATTATTACAGCCCGGGGGACTCATTTTCTCAGTCTGGCCACCCGCTGACCTAGCCTGCAACCAGAATACACTTTAAAACAAACAAACAACAGCTAGGCTCCCCTCTCTTCACTTCTCCTCCCCCAGCTCTGGAATATTTTTACACCGCGCCCCTTGCAAAAGGATATTAGCCACTATTGCTGAAGGCACAATCACATTATCAGCACCATTCTCTCTCTCTTTCTCCCTCTCCTCCCCGCAAAGATAAATTTTTTATGTTGCTATTTTCTTCTCTTTTGTATTTGGCATTCGATATTTACGTGATAAACTGCAGAGCTGCTACTAAATGGGCCCTGATACAACTTAATAAATACATAACAACATCCAGACTGCACTGTATTGCTTTGCTGTGTCCTGGGCTGCTAAGGATCCTTGGAGATAATGTCTGCTAAATAAAAGTTATGCCTTAGTAAAGGGAAAATAGATACTTATTTATTCTGGAATAATTACTTGTGCATTAAATGACTGTTGTTGCTGCTGTTGAAATGAGCTGGCTGATAATCCTGTCTCTCCCTCTTTGTCTTTCTGAAGTGTACACTTGCTCTGCGTTTCTCATACCCAGAACCTTGCTGTGTCGGAGCACCTGTACTTCTCTAGATGAATATGTAAGTAATATGCAACGAACAATTTTTCTACTAGGAGGTTGTCTACTGTTCTAGCCAGGAAATGTCGACAAGCAAAACCCTGACATTTGTAGGCTAAACTTTTAGAAAGAAGTCTGTGTTTAGGTGCCCTGCTGAACTGAGGCATGATTCAGTAAGTGAGCACAGCAAGATCCAAATACAGGGGCTGGGCCTCACTAAAGAAAGATACGAAAGGAGATACGGTAAAAAGTTACAGACAGAAGCTCCGATGGAGGTAACGCACTTTCATCTAAAGTGCACAAAATTTTCTCTATTCTCATTGTCATAGTTTAACATTTCTAAATTTTTTTTGCCAAATTTTTAGCATCTTTAAAATTTCTTTTTTTGCATACAGAAAGCAATTTAAACCAGGTAATTGCTGTCACACAATGTACAAAATATTCCTCCCACATATGCCAAGCATTGACCAACGTTCAGTGAGATTTCCCAGCTGTGCTTGAGTGATAGGAGCCATCACTCGGTGTCCTGGAGACATGCCTCAGAGATCTCGTTTAGCCCCAGATTTAGAAGCTGATCACAAAGTGCTGTTTCTTCAAGTGTGGGTACCCAGGCATTTCATCAGCCTTAGCCAATGCTGGGATGCCTTTTTGTGGAAGTAGTGTTTCCTTGTTTAATTCCTGATAGTAAGACTAGTCAGAGTCTGAAAAATAAGGATGGAGATAACCTGTGAGAATTGTACATCTATGATTCACATGAGGTAACGTTAGTTCCCATACTACATATGCTGGTGTTTTGTTATCTTTCCAGGAAGGAAGGAGGAATTATTCCAGCGTTTGTATCAACCGCAGAAGAACATTAAACAAAATACTTCAGCGATCTCTAAAAATCTGTATGTTTTTGAGATGAGCTGTTCTTTGCCTGTGATAACACACACGCAGAGGGTATATGCATGCATAAACGCACATACACACATGGACACGTACAGAGGTACATTCAGGAATCATTCCTCTAATCTTCACTCTACTTTCCTTTTCCAAAATGGCTGTTTTTTCTTTACCAGAGTCTTTTCCAGCTGTGTTCTAATTGCTGAAACAGTCAGCATAAAGTACCATCAACCAAGATGAAGCGAGGCAGACTCCCACAAGCTGCAAAATTTTGCAACACAAAGCCACTTTACAAAGAGTTTAGCTCTATAGAAACCACAGTGAATGCTAGGAGGAATCCCAGAAAACTTTGCATGATGCTTCAAAATGCACCACAGGGATCCTGTGCTTGTTACCTCCTGACACCATCTTTCTGTAAAGGAAAAAGCGTACAGTGCTCTGTGGAGCGATTACCCTGGGGTCCTATGCATTCAGCACTAATATTGGAAAGTTTCAGATCTCACAAAGAAGACAACAAGGACCTTTGATTGTCCCTGTTGAAGCTCCTGGTAAGAAGCAGGTCACTTCCCTCCAACCCCTCTGAGCCTAGATGTGTGGATATTTTCATGCCCACTTGACAGGTGGCTATTTTACCAGACAGGGTTGTCAGTGCTGCTGGGGGTTATCTGGATTTAGCTGTAGGCAGGAACTGAACCACAATGTGCATTAAAAAAGCTCACTGTTCTTCGTTTGTTTAGAGACAAGCCATCTCAAACTTGTTTGAAGCCTTTTTTATTGAATTCACACTCTTGTGCCAAGCACTGAAAGATTTACTTTGGCTATTGCTGTAAGATGGAAAGCATATGAATGCATGGCTGTCTGCCAGCTATGGGTGAGTAGTGAAAGGTCTGGTACAATGGACGGTTACATGGAACAAATGTGAATGCAGTGGGCAGACGTGACTAAAGAAAGGCTTTGGCATTCAAAGAACTGCTTGAGGTTTAATCCAGTGACTGCGGTAGGGTCAAGAGATAACGCGTCTAACCTGAAAAGCTTTTAACTGGGCAGCAGCTGAAAAGTAGTAAG
This sequence comes from Pandion haliaetus, assembly GCA_013401275.1. Classification (NCBI taxonomy): domain Eukaryota; kingdom Metazoa; phylum Chordata; class Aves; order Accipitriformes; family Pandionidae; genus Pandion; species Pandion haliaetus. The sequence goes on along the minus strand of VYZV01021610.1, from coordinate 114,441 downwards.
CTACAGGTATACGCACATGTCGTCTGAAGTAACAGCTGCTTGCCTCCCCTTGCAGGCTCTAGCTCTTCCACAGACTCCATCTGCAAAGGCAAAGACCCAGTTGGACTTATCCAATGCAAGGTACCCCAATTGCTGTTGTATATTTCTTGCAGATGTTGCCATAATTTTGTTGTGGTACAATTTGACATACGACTCCCTGCTGCATCCGAAAGGGGCACATTATCTCAATTAATGTTTCACAGCAAACATGGCACTGATAGTATTCATGGGACTAAAGACTATTACCATTTGCATGGTGACTAGCACAAGAATTATGACTATGTGTGTTTTCTGCAGCAAAATTTGCCCTCAGGCTCCCTTTTTTTTTTTTCCTTTTTGGCTTGTGACAATGTTCCCTTTTTCTTCCTCCTCCTGTTTTGATTTCTACTTAAAGTTTTATGGCTCTGTCCCCTCCAGGGTGCTATTATCTTGTATGCTAATAGGGCTATGCATATTCTATTAGCGTTGTCAGTGTGAGATAAGAGGCACATTCTGTAAGGAGCACTCAGGGGGTAATAATCACAGCAAGGGGTCTCAATGTTAGTACATTATCAGTCATCTTCACATTTCAGTGGAGCCTGTTTATGCACCTCTTCAGCTACGCAACTCAGACACTGAAAATTGCTGAATGTTTACGGAAACTGTTGTAGAGGAACATAATGGGATTTGAGATTGACTTGATAAAGGAGCCTTCTCCCTTGTTGCTTCCAGATACAAGATGTTTGTAACTGTATGCAATAAGTAGGATAATATGTTATATTGCAGTTAGCAGCTAAAAGCAGACTCAGATCTATATTTCAAGCAATAGAGCAGCTATCTAGGAAAAGATTTCAAAAGGGTGCACGCCATCAATGTTTCTTCAGAGATTTCGCTTTCCTTCTCACTTTTTACATGGTAACACACAAATGCCCACACCTGGTTCACATCAATAGTAAGGCTGACAATTTTTACACCCTTTAGTCTTGAACTTGAATGATTATAAGTAAGTAGGCCCATAGAAAGAAAATTGGTGACAGCATGTGAAGGGCGAATGAGTAACTATTTGCAACACTCTTTGTTAGTTAAATAACATTCCTTGGTTGCAGCAATGGGCAATGGCATGTGAAATAGGTGTCATGCGAATGTTTTCTTCAACTGTTGACGGTGCTATGGGCTGCTGAGGCAGAGGGTTTTCTGTTGTTGGAGGTAACTGTTGTTTCTCCCGGTTCGCTTGTGTTCCCACTAAGATTCATGGGGTGGTAACGCTGCAGTCTACCGTTGTAGCCATCCTGTGGCAGGCGTCAGTACACCCTACTGGCAAGAGTGCATCTGCTATAGTAAGGTTCTGTTCCTACCCTCGACCGTGGCATTTCTTGAACTGGTAACCAGCAAGTCCATAATTTACAAAAAAATTGGAGAAATAGGGTCTTTTTTTTGTACTTTTCTGACATCACAGTTTTGAGGGAACCTTTCACAGTGTTAGGTTTTTTCAGTGGAACTTGTAGGAGAAAAGGTAAAGCACAGTGCTAGTCCTTTGTATGTTATGTTAGAAATATATGTACATAAATGGCATTTTAATAGGGTTTCTGTATATTTCTCAGTAATTTACTTCTGTTCTGGCAGTAGTAGCATATTTATATGCTGTCTGACACCTGCATTATAATGGGACTCAAAGTTATCTTTTAGTTGAGCTAAGGCCATAAAGAAAAGGGGATTTTGTGCCTTTCTTAGGAAGGTGGAATCTGTAATTAGGTCTAAAATCAGGGACTTCGTAATAAATTCAGTGCCTGATTTTGCAGGCCACGGGAAAATAACCTAATGGGGAATGACAAAAAATACAGAGGTGAGGAACTAATCTCATACTTAGAATGAAGGAACAAACAATTTTTGGAGACAGATGGGGCATTCTTATTGTTCCTACAGTAAAACTTTTCCTTTTGCATATAGAAAACTAAATGCTCTGCCCGGGGCAAAGCCTTTAGGAGAGCCTTAAAATGTTGCTCAGTATAAATACGCAAATTCCTAAATGCATAGGTGCCTAGTTAGATGATCTAAACTTAATTCCTGGGAAGTAGCAGCTGTGTGCTTGCTACAGCCGAACAATCGTAACAAGGAGAAAAGGGCTATGTTTTGGATCACTTCTGTAGTACTTAAGATTACACATGGATATGAACACTCCTTACTTTAAAAATATTTGTCCTTGACATTTCCAGACACATGGCTCACACCAAATGTATGCAGCTCCATCTCCTGAGGGTCTTGAGATTAAAACCCCTGCTTTCTCACCTTGTGATCTGGCATTAATAGCTGATAGAAAAATCACATACATGACTGACATCTTCCTAGAAATGTGAGACTGTGGAATTAATGAATGCCATGCTGGAAAGCAGGGGTCAGTTTGGAAATAGGATTTCTGTTGCCAGCCATCCAGTCATGAACTGGACAATCTGCCGTTCATTTTTTTGCTTTAGCATTGAGGAAAATTGGTCTGGAGAATAAAGCAGTCAGAAAATAAGTAGCTATGTTTCTTTGGCCACTGGAGGTTGATGGACGTTTATAACTTGTGGAAATCAGGCTGACTTCTGTTTTACAGAAGAGCTGTTAGCGCATTCTTTATGACTTCTAAGTTCTTTATCCTGCTGTTATCTGCAGGATAAATCTGCAAATCTGCAGATCTGGAGGCTTAGGTGGCTCAAAGGATTGATGGTCAGACACTATGTTACGGTTAGATCAATGATGGCGGTGCAGTGGTGTTAGACAGCTGAGCTGCCAACCTCTGGATGCTTAATGAAATGTCGGGGGAAGGGTGTCTCCACCCTGTTTGTGGGAGAGGGGTATCTCCAGCCCAAAAGCTCATCAGCTGATTGAGGCAGCTGGAGAGAATGGACCATGGAAAACTGTGTCTCTATGATTTTAAATTACTTTCAGCAGGGCAATATGGGAGAGGTACTTTATCTTATCTGGATGTCTGGAGAACTATCGCTACAGCAGCAGTGCTATTTTATATTTTTGTTGCCCGTTTTCTACTTTTTCTGCTGCATCTGTCTCCAGTTTTGTCAACACTGATCTCGTCAGTGTGGCCATGATGAAATTACATTAACATGCTGAAATAATATTGTTCATAAATGAAACAGCTCAACCCCTGTACAACCATTTTCACTTGCATGGATTTAAATTGCTAGCAGTTCTGTACAACTAGTGATGATCTCAATGGAAAAACTGCACTTTTCTAGAAACCAAAATATTTCATCAAAGAAACAATGTCTTTCTGTGTATTTTTAGCACAAGATAAAAACTTGGAAGCATTTTCTTTGGGGAAGATGGATTTCCTTTTCCCTTTTATTTCTTTCCATTTTTCTGTTCCCTGTCTCTTTTCAAGAGCAAATGAAAAGGAAAAAAAAAAAAAGAGGATAGATGCAAAGGGAGCTGGAAGAGAAAGAATTGGAGAGGAAAACCTTTTAGTTACACTTTTTTCTTGGTAAAGAACAGGAATATTTGAACAAAAATACAAAAATGCTGCAAACATTTGATTTGAGAATGACATGCCATTTCTCATTGATCTGCCAAGGTAGCTCCCACTACCTCTTATCTCTGCTGCAGTCATTATTGTTGCTTCTGGGTGCACACCGGTTATTTTGGCTTCCACAGTGAAAATGCAGAACTCCTGAGTCCGTCAAGTAAGGCAGAAAACACATGCAAAAAGGGAGAGAATGGTGTGTCTTCTTTTGCTGCTCTTTCTACACCTCGTGAGAAAAAACTGTGCCCCGATCCCTTTCTGCATCCACATTATACCTATGCACTGAACAGCATTAATCTGAGCAAGGGTTAAATCTGGACTCCCTCTAACTGGATTCTTCACTCTAGGTGTGTTTGAAGGAAGGTTGAATTTAATCAAAAGTGGGTTGTGTTCAGCTGTAAATAGATTTTCTTTTTAAAGGGTCATAATAACTGCATTTGTAAGAACTAAAGGGGTAAAACTAGTAGAAGACCTGAAGACATACCTATCTGATGTTTTCTCTGAGTTCATTAGTGTTTCAGAGCAACTTCTGGAAAAATAAATCCCAAAGCATCCTGTTTACCCCAGTCTGCGGGATCTGTAGGTGATAGGTGAGAAAAGCACTGTGCTGCCAGCATACTGCAGACAGCCTTATCCTGTCTGAATTGTCAAACTCCTCATAGAAACTGAAGAGGTAATAACCAGGGGCCCAAACCCCTCCGCCTCTGAGAGCTGTGCAAGAGTCGTGATGCTGGAAGACAAGACGGGACCCACATTCACTTACATGTCTGAGAGCCATCCCATTTTCATCAGTGAGCACATGAACATTGCACGGGGAGAAATGTGGAAGCAATTACTTTAAGAGCCGTCTTCTGGGCAATTCCCAAAGAGACATCAGACCCTGTATTTATGAAGCCTATTGCATCGGGCCCTAATGAAGCAATTAAGCAAAGGGTCCTCTGTGTTTGATCTAAATGTGGTAATTTTTACAAAAACATCGCCGAGTGATAGATACCCATAACTCAGAGTCCTTAATTGTACTTAATTTGTTTGGAATACGAATGTGCATTTAATTAAGCCAGGGCTTTGCCCACATGTTTAAAGAAGGGCTGTCAAGGAAAATTAAGACCCAGTTTGTTTTCAAAGTTACTGGTTTTTATCAGGCCAGGACAGCGATCTTCGAACAGAAGGTTACAGATAATTAGGCAGAGACCTCAAGCCAAGAAAAAAATTCAGAGACACTGTACAGCTGAGAAAGCAGGAAGAAAAACTCCTTGATGAAGAAACATAAGAATGGGCTGTTCACATAGTAAAGTCATGCATGGCTAGGATTTGGTAAATGTGACCTGTTGGTTAAAATGTGTTTTGCGTTCTTAAACTCCAGCAATGAGGATGGAGGCTGGCTGTGTTTAATGGCAGAAGCAGCTGGCTCTGGGACCAGATTTCATGCCGCACTCAAGGACCACTGAGTATGGAGAACTGATGGCATCTCCATCAAATGACAATAAAATGGAAAGGGCAAAAAGCATTTTTCTTGTTCACTTGGATTTGCTGAATCTAAAGCATTGGCTGTGAAAGCTGGTTTTAAAAGTGTCTCTTTCCCAAGCACAGAAATACAGTAGGTGCTTGTCATCCTCTCAGGAAGCATATTAGTCTGATGCATGGAAGGGGAGTTTAGTCCTTGATGAGTAGTGCTTTTGACTCGCTGATACTGTTACGGAAAACAGCACAGTGCCCTTTTTCATGCACAAAAATATTTCAAAAAAGGTGACATACAGGGAGGAAAGCATGTAAACAAAAAATGTTGAGACAACTGTGAATTTAAATCTATTTTTTGTTTGTTCTTGTTTAGTGAAAAAGTAAAGAATGCCGTTAAAAATTAATAATGCTTCAACACACATGAAGAAAAGGGAATTTTTGATACTGAAAAATTAGTTTCGCAGCACAATAGCAAACAAAGTCCATGTGTGGACACTGCACCCTCCACTTTCTGTGACTCTTCAAGAATCACATGCTGGTTATCAGTTTCTCAACACTGTCATTTTTAATGTCATGGTAAGGCATTTATGTCAAGAGAGCCTTATTGTGGAAAATAGTTGCCGTGGTGTTACCTTGCAGCCTAAATAGGTTACATGGCCAACAAAGCAAGCTGTGCACACATCACTGGCGAGTGGTGAACTAAGTCACAGAGAGAGTGACTTGTCTACAGAAAGGTGGTCCGTCTGTAACGGAGCTGAAAATTGAACCCAGATTCTCTACGCTGAGGGAATGTAGGGTCTGAATTGTGAAAATCATATTTTCTTGAGTGTTTCGATGGGCTACTATGCTGATGACAGCTGCAGTGGCTCTTAATTATGGATCACAAAACATGCGGAGCATCAGTAGACTTTTAAACAAAAAAATAACCCTACATAGTATTATCTTCTGTTTCTGGATCTGCCTTTAACTGATCTGCAGCTAAACGAAGCTGGCATCTCACTGTGAGATGGTACTTGGCTTTCTCTTCTTGGGTGGCGCAATTTAAAAGTTGGCAAAATACCCAGAACAGCATCAGACCTAATTTAGTATAAAATTAGTCGACTTAAAATAAACAGAATAAAATAAAATAAATCCTATGGTATTGGAGTTCTCTTGGCTGGATTGCTGCATGCCAAACAAAGATTTACGGCATGCTGTCGCTAGCAAGTTAGAAGGAATGTGCAGTGCAGAAGCACCTAGCGAGCCCTTTACCAGGGTCTTCCTGGCTCACAACATTACAGGCACGCGAAAGTTTGGAGACCCCAAAATAAGATGCTGAAGGGGAAGAATGCTGTGGGAGAGCAAGAGGGTGCTAAGTGGTAATGGTGAGGCAAAACAAAGGCAGGGAGGTGCTGAACTGCGGCTGATCCCAGGGTGCCATCACACATTCCAAAGCCCCTCCGAGGAGGTCTCTCTTTTTTGATGTATCTGCTAAGCACATTGAACCAGTTTGCAAAGGCAGACCCAGAACACAATTCTTCTCGTGGTAAATGAGTATGTCAGCCGTTTCACCCTCTTACCGGTGTTTAAAATTTTTGCAGCAATAACAGAGAATTTGAAAGGACATCAGAGGTGGATTTACGGGACTCGTGGGAAATCAACTGTTTCCTGTTTCAACAGCTTCTTCATCATAACTTGCTTTCTCAGTCACTGAATGATGTTCTATTAATCTTGGTGTGCAGTGATTACTGTTAAATGCAGAGCTGGGTTGAGCCTCAATTTGTGAAATAACCTTTTTTTGTCTCTTCAGCAAGTCCAACATAGTAAACTTTGGGCAGAGGTCTACTGACCAAGTGGATAATTGTGTTCCAATGCATCCTGTGAATAATGCAGATAAAAAACCTTGACTGCATAATTCATTTTGCCTCCACTCATTTTGAATTAGCCTATTCATGTATGTATCCTTTCCAGTCTGCCTGTCTCTGTGCATGCATGTATTTACATAGCAATGTTGTAATTCGCAGGTACTTAAATATCAAAGCAATATAGCTACTACTCCCTGCGTATGTTCCTGACTGTTCTGTGTGATTGCATATGTGTAAGTAAGCATTGTATACTGTACCATAAAATTCAGGATTTGATTTTAAGATGAAACATGACACATTGTATTTGCTGCTGTGATGCCTATCTAGGATTAATATTTAAAAACTTGCAATTGAGGGCAAATCATTTTGGCCTGGCTGTAAATTACAGAACAAGTATTTTGGGCTATTCAATGTTCAGATGTAAGTTTTGTGTTACCAAAGATCAGATTACATACTCACAACTTTACCTTATCTTTATCTTGCCAGTGACTTCTGGATCCTAGGTCAAGTGAAGCCTATGAGCCGAAGGAAGCACTTGCCTTTAGGGGCGGCGTTCCCTGAGGAGTATGGACAGCACTGAAATTGCCTGCACATCATTGATAACATGCCTGCAGCTCGAGAACATTTGTAACAGGCTCATCTGAAAAGCAGAGGGAAGGAGCCTATTTCCTGATCGGATCAGATTCGCCAGAGAAGTTCTGAGAAGCATCCGAAATTTGTGCGGACATCTAAGCTGCACGTAGCTCTGGTCTGACTCTAGAATATGTATCATTCACATTTAAAAACTTTTGCTCAGTGTTGGTGGATTTGTTGGCCAGGCTGCTTGATGTATGGCTCTGGAGGACAAGGTACCATGACAGCCAGTGGAACTGACTGAATGGCCAAGGGTGCATGGAATTTCCAGTGGGAATCCCTTTGCTGTGCATTCTCCTGCCTTGGACAGCCAACAAGTTGCGAGCAAGCAGCTCCTAATCAGGGCTGGCAGGGCAGATGGTTTATCTTTGACTGCCCGAGAGTTCCTGCTCTGCAGAGAGAGGCAGACAGTCGTTTTGACTCCTTGTTGTGGGCTTTTCAGTTTCCAGTCCATTACAAGTGACATAGCTGATAAAGAGCCTGTCTGTCAGTGGTGTCCCTGGAGGGGTGAATCTTCATCCCTTCCTGTACTTATACCAGGACTGTCTGCTCATGCTTTTTTGGATCATGCTGGGCACCAGGTGAGGAGGAACTCCGCTGGGAGCCGGATCACCGCATCCCAGCCCTGCCAAGCCCTGTCCCACACGCCCCTCGTAGCACTTCATAGGCAATGGCAGCTCTAAAACAAACCTCTTCCCAAGTGGGAATGTCGGTGCTTAAAATAGATCACTGCCTGTCATTTTCTGAGTGGGTCAGAAGAAGACTTGTAAGCCTGTGTTGTGAGCAGCTCTAACCCACTGCTTGGGAAAGAAATGCCACAGCAGACAGCATTGGTCTGGACCCATCACCCGTGAAAGAAAAAAGGAAGCAAAAATCTGACAGCTGTGGCCAGTCAGGAGCTATTTTGTGCAGTCACGTATTGGGCATATATAGCTCCTTTCATTTACAGAAAGTGCACATCTATAAACCAATCAAGGTCATACTGCACTTCTCGGTGGGAACTGCTATTCCCATTTTGCGGCAGAGAAAGAAAAGGGTAGATCTGCACAGAATTTGTCTGCATTCAACAGGGACCTTGCAGGCTAATCCAAGGGGATCTGAGTGGCAAAGTCTGTTCCACCTGTGACTTGTCTGTGGCCAGCAGGGATTCTGCAGCAGGGCAGGGATAGAGTACGAGGGCTTGCATCCCAAAGCATTGATCTGAACAACTATAACTGAAATAACACATCTAGATTTCGTTGCTAGTGAATAAGTATGCTGTTCACTAGTCTGAGCCTCACCTTTTTTCTTTCTAATTTGAGCTGGCCTTCTGTACATTTGCCAGAGCCGAAGTGTTACTTTCCACTGCCCATTTATGAAGAATAAAGACAAGACAAACATATATAAGTATACGTGTGTGCGCGTATATTTAAGTATTCTCCCATATCACACTGGAGCAAGCTTCCTTTTCTCTGGCTCCATAATACGCTCTTTTTTCCTAATTATATCAGTTTTAACTCAGGTTATTACAGTTTTGTGCTTGATATTCCAAAAATCATTTTCCTAGGGTTAATCCCTAACCCCCAGCAATATCATTAGGAAAGCTATAGAGCAGACTTGAAATAGTTATTACTTAGAGCAAGCCACCTTTTCAAGTCATAGAGATCTTTATTTTTAATTCACGGATTGGAGAAAGTGGAGCAACGATTTCTACACTATAATGCGTATAGTTTTGTCTGACAGACCTGTGCTAATTACTCTGTGTGGTTTTGATATAGAGCCAAGAATGGGTTGTAGAAAAATGTGTATCACTAAAACTTAGGTCCCCAAAGTCAAAAGCAAAACAAACAGTGAGAGATCATTATCTGAAGCAGACCCTTACTAGCTACGTACAGAAAAAAGTCATTCCCATGTTTTCTGTTTCTTTTTTTCCTTTAGATCCAAGTAGTATTTCTGTTTGTATTTGGAAATGCCTTGAATTTGTACAGTTAGGGCAGACAGTGCATTTATTCTGCTCTAGCCCCCTTTTTTTTTTCTCTTTGAAAGACTATAGCTGGCTCTGGCGTGGACTCTTTGTGTGGCCTTCAGCAAGTCACTTAACCTTCCTGTGCATCAGTTTACTCATTTGTAAAAGGAGTATTATAATAATAGACACCCCTCAGGGGCTCTTCCAGATTTAAATAATTAATGTTGGTAAAGCAGTTTGTGAGCCTCAGATTAAAGGTGCTAAATAAAGGCAATATATTAATATTTTTTACTCCAGCTCCTTATAGAAAGAGCAAAGCAATAGCCTGCTAAGCATTGGCTTTAAAGTGGGAGTTAATATTACAGTGCTCAGAGTATTTTTTAATTCCTGTGGTCCCAATTCAGCAGAGCTCTTAAATCCATTCTTAATTTTAGAAAGACCCATTATTTGCCACAGGTAAGGCTCCCAATCTGAAAAGGTTTTTGAGTCAGGCCCCGTAAGAGCAGCGATAGGAGAGAAGGATCAACCGTGCATGTATGTATCTATGTGTGTTTATCCTTTTGCATTTATGATCTCAGCAAGAACATCATTGCCATAGGAATATAATCAGGAAGTCTCATAAGGCTTGCAAAATTCATACGGGATGCAAATCAATAAATGTAACAGGAGAGAAACTACAAGCTGTGCATTTCCATGGAGGCTGAGATTTTGTGGGATGGATAGACGCTGCTGAGCATGACCTAATGCCGCAGGAAAAAAAAGCAACCACAGACCTCAGCATCTAAACAGTATGAATATTGAACCAGGGGTCCTTGAGTAATTGTCCTTTCTCCACTCTAGGGGTGAAAAGGGTACATTAGACATTCACTAGCAGCAAATGGCACCTGACATCTCTTTAAGTGAAAGTCAGCTTGGAATTTTTTTTAATGGCCAAGCATAAATCTTTTAAATTATAAATCAATAAATAGTTAATTCAATAATAGGAATCTTTTAAATATTTAATGAGTCATATGCAGAATGGCTCTATAACTGGATGTTGATGGAACTGTGTCAAAGGAATTTGAATCAAACTTTTCTAAACTCCCCATATTAAAATAGTTATTGATTCAGATATAAACTATGAAGACCGTTGCAAAAGTAAGGGGAGATGGAGAGGTTTAGCATACATTTTCTCATCCAAGAAGCAGCTTATTTTTAATGATGTATTCTTGAGCTTTTCTGGTTGTATTAATGTTTCCAGTACAAAAATGAGTAAGAACCTATGCAGGCAAGATTTTGTGTGTGCATATTCATTAAAATCCTGTTTTAATGGCAGCTGTGCTCTTAAATAAAAGCTGTGGCAGCCTGCCTCTCATTAAAGGATTCTGCTAACCAGCATTGACATTGATATCCTGAACTGTCTCCATCCGAAACTGCCCAGAAGTTTAAATTTATTTCCCAGAGTTTTCGAGTGAAAGCCAGTGGGAGTAGTATCTACGTACACTAGACCTGAATTTGTTCCTTCATAATTTTCTCTGAGGAGATCTGTAGTCAATGTTCACTCGTATTAACTATGTGCTGCTGTAAGTCAACACTATTCTTAATTACCCTAAACTGGAGGCATTTCGTGCTTAATCCTCAGACCACATTCGGTGCACTGTTATTCTATAGCAGATGTGGCATCTTCAAATTTTGTACAGTCTAACCTTGACTTTCCAAATAACAATCTAGCTCAGTGTTGATGTCTTTCAGGTAAAATGGTGGAAAGGATGCTGCTGAGAACAGGATTGAGGAGTCGCTTCAGTGGGGGACTTGCAGACAAACGGGCAAGAAAGGCACAAAAAGGTAGAAGGAAGAAACTGTCTGGCAGACGAGCTGAGGTTGTTCTTTGCAGTGTTGCTGAATGACTGGTAAGTTTGCTCTGGGTATGTTTTATGTGCATCCAGCACCACATGTTTCAGAAACAGGTCCTGGTATTTGAGGAACAAAACAGGCTTTAATGCAAGGCTTGTTCACCATTTCAGGAGCTTCCTACCTTGAAGCCCCTCAGCGAAAACAATTGGTGTCTCTGCACTCCTTTACCAAAGATAGCAATGAAGGTATTTGATGTTGCCTCCTGAGATTAGGAAACATGGTATCAGAAACTCCTTACCGCACCACCTTATCATACCCGTTATACAGGTGGCTAAATATGTTTGTATTCTGAGGAGGCAAAGCATGACTGCACAGAATTCATCTTACTGCCTTTGAGGGGTGGTCAAAACTAGCCAAAAACCAGCTTCAGTATTACCTGAAGCGGGACCCATTGTTTGCTCTGTACGTGCATCTGTAATCAATTGTAGTTGGTTCAATATTTGTAGCAGATTAGAGTTTCATTTGTATTCTGCACGCCTCTGCTTTCCCCTCTCTGTGTGTATATATATCCAGAAAAGCTGCCTGCATATCCTTGGGTTTTTTTTTCCCCCAGGATGACAGATACTGTAACAATGACAGTAGATTAATATCTCCTTAATCAGCCAAATGAACATGACATACAAGGGTGACAGTTCAATTTGCTGCTAACAGATTGTGCCTATCAGAGCCCTTCCATTCCAACTGATGTTTATTTCTGGCAGAGATCATACGGTTCTGGGAGGACCCCAGCTTCCCACCAGCTCATAGACACCCATTAAATACATCAAGTACCACATAGGTGTTACTCACCCGCCTGTCAGGACACTAGCTGCTTGGGAAATTAAATGAGCCTTGACACATGCAATGGAGAAACACCGTCACTTAGCTGGGCGAAGCGGCAGCATGTATTATTGACTACACACTGCTGCAGGTCCCTCTCTTCATTGCATGTTATTTTTTGTTTGCTTGTGGACTGTTCACTGTTGAAACATGGATCAGAGACCGAGTCTGTCTCCTGGGAAGATGCATAAAGAAATGTAATGGGGAGGAAGTGCAGGAAGGGTGGTAGTTTAGGTAGAAGCGATACATTAAATCTTAGTCCCAGAACTGGCTGTGCTTAGAGTTTGTTTGCAGGTGGGATTTCAGGGGGATCTAGTTTCTAATTCTGAAATTCAATCTGCAGGGTCTAGTTCGAATCTTTCTTTTCCTGCTTCCTGTGGTATTTCAAATGAAGTAACCCCAGATACCGTACAGAGGGACTGCGAGTCCTACCACAGGGAAGTCCCCGCTCCTCCCCTAGGCTCAGCCAGGGTCCGTTCTCTCTCCTGCAGGCTCGAAACACAACATGTAAGCCTAGGTGGGTACCGCCACCGAGAAATTGAAGTAAAGCTTGGAATCTGCCCGGCTGCGTTTCTGTGAACACAGTATCAGTGTTTGCAACTCCAGCTCCAGCAGCCTGCCTTGCACAGTGCCGACAGCTAACTCTTGCACTGGGGGACCAAGACAGCGGTTGGTGGACTGAAGGCCTGACTCTGTTGCTGATGTGTAAATCTGTCTTCGGCACTTAAAGGTCTGATCCTGCAGCCCTTGCTGCTCCCTATGGGACCGTAATTGAACAGGAGAGTTTTCATTTGCTGGATGAACCCCAGTTATTTATTTTCATAGTGACTCACATCAGCCATCTGCCTGCTTTTGTTTAGACACCCTTACAGTGCCCTTCTTGCATATATGAAACGGCTTAATTTTGCAGTCCCACCCAAATATATAAATCACATTTGTAGACCTCTGCAAACCCCAGCCACAGACAGGGATTGCTCCCAAACCGACTAGCAGACTCATTTCATCACTCCCTGGTTTTCTTATGGAACTTTTTTTGCACAACTCCCGGCAGTTTGCTTCACAGAAGACAAGAGACGTGTTTATTTTTGGAAGATAAAATGCAAGCAGTTTCAGTGGAAAGGTTTCCAAGGCAAAATTAACAATGTATTACCGAAACAATGGCATTAGAAGATATCCGTATGATTGTAATTATGAAGCTAAATCCTTCCAAGGGAAGGTTCTGTCATTCCATATACTTGTTACAATTGCTGTCATACAAATGCGTTCGTTACTTTTATCATTTTTTTTCTTCTTATTACGGGTTTTGTCGTAAGAATAACTCATCAAGGTTTTATGACTAATAAATTCTCTAAATTACAGTCCAAGGATGCATTACTTTAATTTTTTCTTCCATATTCTGTTTTTAATTGCCATGCTATTTCCCACTTGCCTTTTTTAATGACTCGTTAGGCTTAAGGGGAAAGAATAGAATTTAGTCCACCTAAGATCTTGCATCAAGTTTTGGACACCTCAGAAGGGAAGTGATACATCACGGGGAGGGCAAATGTGACTTGGGTGTCTCAAGAGAAGACTTCAGGTTTCAAGTAGTAAGGATATTCAAAGCAGAACAAAATACAAATTCTTAAGAAAGCCCCAGACCAGGCATTGTTTATTGAAGTTACTTGAACAATTATTTCTAGTAAGAAACGCATTCAAGATGTACATGGTTTTTGTAAGATACGGATATATGCATGTAAATATGTATAAATGTGTAAATAGGTCTACTGGGACCCTTTCAGAGTTCTGAGGATTAAATTTAGATGTGTCCTTAAAAACCTTGTGACATCAGGACCGAAGAGAGTAAGACGTGACCTTTTTGGTTACAAATTCTTTTCTGAGCTTCATGCATTGCTGTCTGGTGCCTGCAAGTGAGGTGTTGACTGAGTGCACATGAGGGCAGACAGGCAGCCACATCTACTGGGCACCTGCTGGGTCTCTGTTCCGGAATAAAAGGAAACACTAGTCATTTTGAGTTTGCTAAACCCTCTGCCCGTTCAAGCGCTGCCTCATGCTATCCGAAATGGCCTCCGAGATACCTACCGTGGTACCAGTGTAAGCAAACTGGGCCCGTAGAAATGCCTTTTCAGAGGCAACTGCAGGATGGGTCTACCATTCTTAATGTAAATACCCACATCTCACACACAGGGATACAAGCCTTGCCTTGATTTTAGATATCGGAGAGGTGCAAGTACCAAGCAGAATATTAGCCACAAATTCAAGCTGTATAAAGCAGTTTCTTGTAGGTGCTCCTAGAGATCTAGTCTTCTGCATGTATCGATGTATCGTGTCTACTGTGGCACTCTTCCCTGGCTTGCAGCGTGTGCCCATTTCACACTCCTGCATGCACCCCCACAACACCCATATATGAAACAGTTGCATGAGCTTCTGCTTAAATTTTGGCAGGATGTCGACCTGGGAAACTCGGTTTTTTTCTTTCTTTACTTTGCCAGAGTTCTTAAATTGGTCACGGATTTTTATGGGCCATCATTGGCGTAGATTTTTTTTTTTTTTTTTTTTTTAGACCATTTCGGTTTTGACACAAAGTCATTAACAAGCCAGCTTCAGGCAGAGCGAAACCCTTGGCCCGCACGCTCAGCAAGCCTCGTTAGTGTGTTTACTGAGTAGGCACAACTGCGCCGTAGAAGTAAGAAGAGGGTTTAGAAAGTTGGGGCGAGCCCCTTTCCAATTGCCTCGTCGTCCTCCTCAGCTTGTTTATGGCACGGGCTTTGCCAAGCCTCAGCCCAGCCTGTGGAATACTTCCTGTTATTATTTGTCTTGGATGTTTCAGAGGGGAGATGTCTGACTTTCACAGTTTCCCAGTGTAACGGTGCTGCCATAGGCTCTCGCATTTAGAGCTCGTTCAGTGTTGCAGGAGGGCCTTGCAGGGAGTTTGATTCTTTCTTTCACCATATTTCAGTATTTCACTACTTATTTAACTTTATTTCACTATTGCTTTCATCTTACGCCAACTTGCAAGCTATTCACGTGGTTGCCCAGCAGTGGGGAGTGACAGCTAACCCAAGGGTTCTGCTCATCCCACAGAACAAGCAGCTAATGTCGGCGAGTGGTGATGAAGGAGCAGCGTGGTCCAGGTGGCAAGGCAATGAGTAACCAAAACTGAGAAAAACACGAGTATAGTGCAGAATAACAAAATATATTTAAGAAAGTGGGATATCTGATCATGAGGAGATACAGAGTTAAAATCCTTAATATCAACAGACAGTCATTACTTGTTTCACGGTTGCAACAGGGACTTGGCTGTGCCAGGCCTGTGTAGGCACACGAAGTTTGTCCATAGGGCCCCAAGAAGAGGCTCTTCTTGTGACACGTGTTGGCTCCATGGCACCAAGTATGATGGAAGAGCTCAGCTACTGGGTTATCAGCCCCTTTAGTGGCTGAAAAATCTTTTGGGAAGACCTAAAGAGCGAGTTAAAAGCCCATTGACTGCATGCTAACAAAAGCAGAAAAGCGTTTTGCACTCGTGAATACCATACAAATCTCTCTAGAGGGAGGCAGAGAGCTATTTCTCTAGGAAGATTTGATAGTTTATGTGTGCAGCACAATCAGCAGCAACAAAAAAGCACTCTTTGTCAAGTATGTTTCAGGTGGCAGCACAGGTTATGCTAGTGGCAAAATCCTTAAATATTCACCTCCATCACTGGCTCAGCAGGATTTTGCTCTTGCAAAAGCCGTAGAGCACTTTTCCTGCAATTGCAGATCTCCGATTGGAGCCCTTCTAGTGCAGAACCAGAGGGTGCTTTGAGGAAACTGGCTCTGAATTGGGTTCTGTCTAATCAAGACTAGAAGTCATAACAAAGTAGTCCACTCCTCACATCTGTGCTTCCAGGATGGTGGCTAATTATTTCACAAATGTGAGTATTATTTAAATGCACTTCCCAATATTTTTCCTTCCTCTGTTGACCATGAGCCGTTTGCTACAAATGTCTTCTCGTGCATAATCAGTGCGTCCACCAAGTGCTTACTTAGGCTCAATTCACAAAATCACAAATTTTGAAAGTTGCACCGTGTACTCAATGTGAAATAAAATCCTGCCTCACTGAAGCTGAAGAAAAACTGCTTGTTAGCTTCAGCCTGGGTTTTCAGAAAGTCTTCTCTTCTGCTAAACCAGTTTTGTTCTCTTTTCAAATCCTGAACTGGCACAGCAATCTAGTTACTAAATAGATTTTTCTTAGTATCCAAATTTTTTGACAGCACAATGTGTTTGTGTACCTGTCGAATCCTGTGCTTTTTTGAAGATCACGCTCGTAAAGGACGCTACTCACTGAAGGTTGGCCATTTCAGGTATTCTATGCCTTGGAAACCCAGCCTCACCTGTGGGTGCTGGAGCAGATGGAATTGGTCTGCCACTCTCATTCTCAGATTGATTAGAGCATCGCGAAGTCCTGCGTGTGAAAATCTGAAATGCAGAAGTCTGCAACGTGTTAGCTGGGAAAAATCCGTACCGGTAAATTGTGGGTCACACAAAAAAGTTTGCAGAAGCACTGCCGCAAAGTGATCTGAACGCAGTCTCAATTAAAGGACTGAAACATCTGCATATATGTTTGCAGGCCATGTTTTCTCTCGGGTAACTCAAGTCCTAATGTGCATTAACTGTTTAAAACCAATTTCGTTGCAGTTAAAATTGAATATGACTGTTAGTCTAGAAAATATAGCCTATTTCCTTTTACTAGTTAGCTTTTAAAGGTGTTTTACAATTCAAATGAGCCATGCAATTAAAGGTGACATTGCCAAAACTGGACAGACTAAAATTAGACATTCCTGCTGTGTGTCAGAGCTTGGCCCACATTTAGATCATGCTGTCTTTGGGCTGTACCTGTCTGCTCCAATCTTATGAGTCAACAGGATACTGAAATGTTCCAGAATCCTGTTCTTTGTGGTTTTCTATTCTTTCTTTCTTCCAGTATTACCCTATCCTTCTCTCCCTTTATAGTATTTAATGCTCAAAACACACTCACGTACACACACTCGTGCACACACATGCATGCACAGAGCAACATTTTAGCATTTTTTTGCCCCGAGAACTGGGAAGCACTTCATTATTATTACACTTACTGACTCGACCATAGAAACCCGTAATTAGAAACAAGCCCTGCCTTACAATCCCTGAGTTTACAATTGCAATAGCAGGCAGCAGGGTGGCAGGCTCTTACCTGTGCCTCTTGGCTAGTAAACCCAGGACGGAAGGGGAGCTTCTAGATTCGGGCCACGGTCACTTAGGAGTGCTTTCATCTGTGTAGCTTCGATGTAGTACTTCAGTTACAAGGTTGTTGAGAGCAGGGTCATCTTTCCCCCTGTGGATGGGAGCGTGGAGGAGCACGGAGGGCGTCTGGCTTTTTGGGGAGCACGTCGGAGGTCACTGGCAGCAGCAGCAGCAACGGTGCGCAGAGTTCCTGACATCCCACTTTCTAAATAAGCCCATGCATTAATTAAATATATAATTACGCTGTCTCTAGATAATCAGTGGCATGATTACCATTAGCAGTTAACAATGTAAAGCATTCTGCCACGGTTTGGGAACAATGCGTTAATGTGAAGACTCCTGAAAATGTCTCTGGTCAATAGCTCAAGGTAAATTAGGAAGTCAAAAGTGAGGAGTGTCTCCCAGAAAATGCCTGTTGTTCTTTGAACACAGGACGTGGCCGTAAGGAAAATTCTCCTTCATTTCAGGCTCAGCTCGATGGATTTAATAATGGTGTTCCTCAGGTCAGTGAAGTCAGTTAAGTCCTGATTTAGCCCTCTGTAAGGTTAGGGAACGTGAGTTAATTCTCTCTGATCGGTTCCATATCAGTACAGCGGAATTGCCTGCCATGATAATATTCCCTTATATCACGGAGGAAAAATAATTAGCTGCTTTCTGGGAGAGCGGGCAAGGTTTTAATATTTACAGTTGTGCGCTGTGTGTGCACAGATATGCGTGCACACCTCAAACTCAGGCAGAGAAAGGATATTCAAATTCTGTGGGGAGGAATGGTGCAAAAAACTCAGAATAAAATAACATAAAGTGTATTTTAGGTTACCCAGTACAGCTCCCTGGCAAGACAAGATTATATTCTGCAATATATAATAATGTAGTGTTTGCGTAGCACGTATAAGGTACTAGGTGCTTTACAATGTGCTGCTTAACTTCTGTGTTATAAAATAGCAAAAAAATATGCTAAAAACTAGCTGTATTGCCTATCTCTTTCTGAAATGCCTTTCGCTATGTATCACTGGCGCGCTAAAGCCTGTCACACGGAACATGCACACAACCATCTGATTCCAGGAGCAATGAACTTTTTTTAAAAAACAACTAGTCCCTTTTTTATGGCACCAGTTACAAGATCCAGCACTTTTCACACTGGGCCAGTCATTTGAATCCAGACCAGGTTGGTAGTTATGTCTGTTGAGTGACCTATACGAACAAAGTTCTTGGTTTCAGTCCAGTTCCTGATGGAAAGATGCCCAAGCTGCTGAAACGACCGTACCATCTGGCAGTGCTGTTAGCAGTATTAGCCACGGGGTGAGCTGTCAAAGCGCCACGGAGCCAGGGGCCACGCCGTGCTCCCGCGGGTGGTCTCCTCAGGTCAAGGCTGAAACACACTGGTGATGGTGACACAAGGGAGCTTGCGTTCCTTCGCTTGCTGTACGCATTCGCCGAAAACGTCTTTCTCTGGCAGTGTGACGGTGGCACTGTTCCGACTTGCTTTGGAGTATTGGTAGGTTATTAGGTTGCCGCTAGAGAGTGGGCTCTTGAAAAAGTTAAGTCTGCTACCTGGTGCCGGAATCAGCTCCAACCGTACAGCTTTTCTGTGCGAGGAATTCCCGAAGGGAGTGAGATATTTGTGGAGCGTTACAGCGGTGCGAAAATGGCAGAAACTCGAGCGCACATATCTGAAGATGAAGATAATTTACCATTGGAATCGCTTCCTGAGGGACATAGTGAACTCTCCGTCTCTTGCAGCCTTTGGATCAAGACTGATGCCTCATTCCAGAAGAGATGCCACAACCCAAACGGTTGTTAAGGGTTTGGTGGAGAAATTACTGCATGACGTTCTTTGGTTTGCGCTGTTTAAGAGGGCATCCCGAGGCATCTTGTTGAGCTGGCCTTAAAAATCTATGAATCAGGTGACTCTTGTGGAAAGATTGACATGTGGCAATATCTACTCCAGAGATTTTGTTGTCAGCAGTAAAATGCCCTTCTGTTTATCCTTTAATAGCTGTAGGGTTCGTTCTGAACTCAGAGCTCTTTTAAAGTCTGGGATTAGTACGTTGGTACTCTTAGTTGAATTCCCTGAGCACCTCCAGCAACCATGCTAGCGTGACTCGGGCTTTCTAGATACACACTGGACCCTTACATGACAAGCCGAAAGGTCCCGCAGCGTCTCACCCCCACCTCTGCCATCATGCCGGCAGGTAGAAATACACTCCCTGACAGAAAGACATATAAATCCCAACTGTCAAGAAACAAAGCAGTTTTTAAACTTTAACGAGGAGAGTAATGGAAATAAAATACAAAGGAAACGAAACAAAATTGACTCAAATGTTTCTTATTTTGGTATTCTGCGGGAAAAAGTGTGTACACTAAATAATAAATAAGCCATGCAATGTTTTTACAGCTTCTTTCATATGCGTGAATATTTAAAACATGCAAAAATGTGGAATAGGCATTTACTGAGGACAAAAGAAGAGAACTTATTTTATGTACAGAGAGCGAGAAGGGGAAAACAGAGATGCATGTTTAATGGATTGCTGTTCACAGAAGGGAGATATTTCCAAGTGCGAACATATTTGTAGACAAACCAATCTGACAAGTTAGCTTGGGGATGATGTATTACAACAGAATTGGCCTGGGAAGCAGAATTTTGTTGTGAGGGTGTTCGTTGGTGTAAACAATGCCTGCTGTTTTCTGGCAGGCAAACCGTCGAGTCTTCCAGCTACTGTGGAATTGCTCAGACCTGGGTTTTGGTACCTGAGAGGTCCTCGTCACACGTAGCCAGCAAAGATACAGAGCTTCTTTTCATCCCTTTGTTGTATTTGAAGCCAGAAGAGACCAATAACTGTGACCCCGTAAACCGCTTTTTAAGAGGGCGAGGGAGAGCAAGAGAGAGCCATAGGTACGGGGCTTTTTTGCCTGATACAGGCCATAAAGGCAGAGTATTTCTTTCAGCATCGTAACGGGGACCGTGTGAAGCACAATTGCAAAGGACGCTTTGCAGGGGTCAGAAACCCGATCGCAGACCTCGACTCCTTGTTCAGGTGAACGCAAAGGGCAGCCCTTGATGGTCTCGCGCTGGCTCGCTGGTGGATCTCAAGAGGTCCGGGTTCCGCTTCTCTGCCAGCCGCGTGCTCCCGCCCGAGACCTGGCGCCGATCACTCCCCTGATGTCCCGTCCCCGACTCCCGTGGGTGACACAGGCGTGAGAACATTTTCTGTTTTGTGAAGACCTGCTTCTAACTGTAGGTGCTCGCAGCACCAGCGGCCTTGGTGCTGGCTGGGGACTCTCCCCTGGGCAGAGGGGTGAATGCCTGTAGTGACAGCTGAGGAAAGAAAAGTATTTTCACAGTAATAAGGAGGGTGACAGACTGGGAAGTGTGGCATGTGAGGGTATCAGGGACTTTCTCCGTGGCTAGCTTGGCTCATACCTTTGTGTTTGGAAGTAGCTGAAACCAGAGAAAGAAAGGCCTGTTGCCATGACTGGCAGGGGCTCATTATTCACTATTCCATGGCTTATGGTTTAATGCTTATTTAACTGGGCTTTTTTTTTTTTTTTTCTCCTCCTGACTTTTGATTTCTTTTTGCCAACTTTATATTTTAATGCATGTTTTTATGGAAATATTTATAGTGCACATGTTGCATATAAAACACCATCATAAAGCTTTTTTGCTTCAGTCCTGTTGAAATAAATGATGTTATTATTATAATAATTTCATAGGGTTATATCTGTTCTGTAATGAAAAAGACCTGTGGCTGCTTGAACCATCAACCCAGGCAGTTTTTACAGCTTTCTGTAGCTACAGTGACCTCATGGAGCTGCTGAAACTTAAAATACTCCATTTCCCAGCAGAGGTGGGCATACAAAGCCGAATGAGCAGATAGAAGAAATAGGACATTTGCACGCTGCCATACAGCCTGTCTGATCCCTCATCAAGATGCCAGTATTGGCTTAATATTGGACACAATGGTAATGTTGTGGTTTATGGTACTTATTATTACAATGCCAGAAGTCATGCTAGCCACTTTGCAAATGAGGTGCCAGGGAAACTGGCCCGGAGAGATAAGTGGGTGAGCTGCACTAGTTCTCAGAAGTTTGCACAGCACCTGTGCTTGTCAGCGTAGCCATTGCTGGCTTTTCTGTTTCTGCATGCAATGCACCGATTTGTGTTTGGGAATACCCAGAGATGTTGCTAAAGCAAGGGGGATGCGTACATCTGGCAATCTGACTGCAGATTTTAAAATGTTACCTGTGATGTACCTATTTCAGTGAGATCAAATTAAAAAGCTGCTTAAGCAATTCCCTTCCTCTATGTTGGTGTTAGCAGTACAGTATGAATTCCAGTAACCTTCTGCAGAAACTACTGTGTGTTCATCCTCCTGGCTGAGCGTTGCCTGAGGTGTGGGATAAGCTTTGCTCCACTAACCCTAGAGATACGGAACAATTCTGGGGCCAGGACCTTACGCAGCAGCCGAGCATTCATCTGATAATGATAGAGGATGGAGCTCTGGACTTGTAAAGGACTTCTTCTACTGAGCATGAATTCAGTGCTTAAATTACAGAGGCTTCTTGCCCACCTTCAGCTTAGCAGGCTTTCAGTTGTGTTTCTCAACAAGGGTAGACCTAAACATGCGTTGGAAGGTTGACACGCTATGCCTGGGGAGCAAGTATCAGAACAGAAGGATAAGGACTAAATATGTGANATATATATATATGCGCGTGCATGCACGCTCACAAGCTTTAATGATAAATTTGAAAAAGCCTAGGCAAACAACTGTAAAGTACTGTGCATTTACAGGAGATTTTAAAAATTAATACTCAAACATGAAAATGCTTTATACAAGAAAGAAACCTTTTAGTAACTTCCCCATCCTAGAAGAAAGTATAATGAATAATTCAACTATGCACCAAGGAAACCAATTTGCTGAACAAGTGTAAAATAAAGCTGAGGGTGAACTAGTCCAGATCACCTAAATTAAGAATCTGGTTCAGGAATGATGAGAGTAAAGCTAGATATAGCATGAGAGTCTCTGTAATACTGTTACTAGCAGTGCTCTTTTTTATCATTCATCTTATATAGTATAGTAGTGCCAAAGAATCCTGTTGTGACTGGTCCTTTAGGAAGCCAGCGGAGGAAAGTGCTGTGCTTCAAACGCTTGCAGTCTAGTCAGAAGATGCGCAGGAAGGGGTATCGCACACAACCTGGCAGCTTCTAACATGTTGGGATGTAAATGTAGTAACACTAGGTTTAAATTGACTTTCAGTGCAAGAAAAATAGAGCGAAAGTCACTAGAACGGCACGTGAATTCAGCAACATCGGTGACTCTGTGTAACTTCTCCATGCTGTAATCCTGAAGAATTTACCGTAGGATTGCTTTAATGTTTATAGATGCTGTAGCAAGGTGATCTTGAAGAAGGTGGCTGGCATTCTCTTATTTTTGTCACAGTTTACAGTTTGAAATACTTCGCTTAGTGCCTATATGCAACCTTCCTCAGCAAAGTCAAGCATAAGCTGAAGTCCCGTGAAAAGTGGTGAGATTAAATCACAGGCTAGGAGAGCTTTGCTAATTAGAACTGGTTTGCCTGTAGAATAGGACGCAAATTTCTTCTCTTAAGAAACAAATGCCTTTGTTATCCCAGAATAACCCCAAGACATAAGCCAGTAATAAGTCTCTAATACAGTGTAGAGATAATACTATAGATTTTAAAAGAACTTCAGCATCACTTGGTGGCATTTTAGAAGCAGCTACATCTGCAGAAACACCTGCTCTGTGCGATTTATTCTCTCTTCTTCAAAAAAGAAGTATTGTTCAATGGCTGAAGCAAAGCTGATTCCAAAACTCAAAAGCGGGGAGGGCAGCGTGATCTTTCTAACAGAGTAAGGTCATCCTCGGAAAGTGCTTAAAGTGGATGTGGCAGGTGAGTTTCAGGTAGAACAAAGAGAAGGTACAGAGAGAGTATAGCAGAAGGTGAAACCCAAGTTAAAGTGTTTAGGGGATGGGTGGAGAGAAAAAGTGGAACCTATTTTGATTTGGTCTGAGCCTCCACATAAAATGGTTTATATGTTCGCAGCATTGAGCCTGCCTTACTCTCTAATTTTCATAAATATCACACTCTGGGCACTTACTGTTGCTCTTTCTATGCCCACGTATATGAATTGCCAGGAGCCCAATTCTCCCTTTAAGGAGGAGATCAGTCCATTTACTCCTAATAATGCTCTGGGGATTCCTTCTTAGCTGTGAGTGAATCAGATCGGAGTGAAGTCACTTTAGGTGAAGACCTCTGTCTCCAGGAAAGGCTGCTTAAGGTTGCCCGCGATTTTCTGGAAATAAGACGCCTCTGTGGTACTCATTGTATAAGGCCTGTACTTTATGCAGTCATCTTCTTTTTGACCTTTATGGTGGAACTGCGCGTAGGTAGGGTGAGGAGGAATTTCTAGCAGAAAGGACTAGTGTTTTCTCACTTGTCAATTTACTTCAGACACAAATTCATTTGCTGCCCTTGAAGCAACCCGGTCAAGGCTGTGTGGTCCATTTGGAAGCCCAATCCTATTTCTGATTCACAGGAGGTGCTCTGCATAGACTGAGCCCTTTTTCTGCCATGCTATAAAAGAGTTGGGTTTTGCGTACTGCACTTTGGAATGAGCCCCTCGGAGGAACAGGCTCCATAAAGTTTTTATAACCCATATTTTATAAGGTATAGTGAGTTGGACGAAAGGAGGTTTTTCATGTGTACGTGTGTGCGTATGAATCAGAGCTAATACACAAGTAATTCAGCCTGGCAAAGTGGGTTGGACCACAGTCCCAATTTCTGTGTAAGTTGACCCCTAGGATGTGGATGACAGTGATGTCTGTGGGGAATAGTGTGGCAATGGTTAGCGAGACATCACAAAATACCTGTCATCTTCAGAGCAGGAGAGCGAGCTCTCCTTGTAGTAGCCCACCATCTCCTCGAGTGATGCAGTATGAGGGTTTTGCCAGTGAAGGACCCGCCTTCTCCAGATTACATTTTGTGGGTTTGAAGGATTTCTTGTAAGAAATACTCAGAAGGTGACTGTTCCTTATGTATCAGGTTTATAAACCTTACCCTAATTATGCAGGGTGGTGTAGGTATACACCATGTGGGGGTATGAAAGAGGAAACAACACAGGGGATTGCTGCTCTTTTTTTCCGAAATGAGCATTTACTCCAGTAAAACCCAAAGCTTTCCTAACTTGGTGCATCTCTGAATGCTGAAATCCCTGTAGCAAATGCTGGGCACACAAAACATTTATGCATCTTTTTATCTCACGGGCTCTGCAATGTGTATTTCAGATGGTTCACTTTTCTTTAGCTTTTTTTTTTTTCAATCAAATATTCGGATTACAAATGCCTGCAAACTGTAGGTAGGAAACAAATCTTGGGTTTACTGTTCAGAGCAGTCTGCCTGGTAGTTGTGGCACTGGCTTAAAGCATGGGCAGGGATTTTTAGCCAAGTGAAACTGTTTTTGTGATTCTTTTGTTTTAATTGGTTTTGGACTCTGAGACCTGGCCTGTAGTTTCAGCTGTTAAACACAGCCGTGACAGCAAAGCTCAGGAAATCCAGAGCGTAAGGCTGAGGGCACATGTCACGCTGCCTAGTTTATGGCATCTAGCTCAGGAGATGAAACCTCCTCTGTGGTCAGTAAGGTGTGAAATTCCTCCACGGAGCATCATGTTGTGCAGTTAGAAGTTATATCTGGGGACAAGAGAATGAACCACACGATGCTCTTAGCACAGTCTGGGCTTGAGCAAAGCTCTGCAGAAACTTGTGAGTCTGTGCACACGTTCTCAGCTCTCTGCTCCATGTTTCAGGTTCTCTTATAAAATACAAAATTTGCTTGTAGGACAAATGCCTGCTGGTAACTACTTGGAAAAAACACCATCTAATTCACATTGACACCTTCAGCTTGGTGTAAGTGAATGCAAGCGTGAAGTAATCCTGAATCAGGCTCCGTAAAATCATGACATTTCCACCATAGCCATTTTAAACAGTTTTAGAATTTTAATTTGAAGGAGTCACATGTTCAGCCTCAAAGGCTAGAAATGTCTCCCCCCTCCTCCATCCCTTCTGCTGCAAAGCTGACCACAAGCCTGTCGTGACAGCATGACTCCAGAAGCACCAGGCAGAGCACAAGATGTTGGCCCACCACAATGCACTTTGCTCTTTGATGTGTACAAAACGTGTAGAAAGCTCCTTCTGACTCAGTGTGGAGCTCTGCTGTGGAAGAATTTCAGAAAGTTGTTTCTAGTGGTACAAGCTGCAAGACAGGAGAGAGTTTCCTCCCAATATTTTGTAGTTAAAAAAAAAACCCACCCAACATCATTCTGCAACAGTAATTTAGCACGGTCAAGATTTTAGCAGTTGTAAGGAATATTACCTGCCATAAAGTTTGAATGGTGTTGAATTTACAAAAAAACACCCGATGTAAAATTGTACTGTCAGGAACAATTAGCCATGGTGCATAAAAAACCTCTTACAGAGATTACACTTCCCAGATTGTTTTACAGAAAAACTTTGTGTTAATGTTATGCTTTGAATGCCTTTTGCCGTGAAACATTTAAGAAACAACAGTTTATAGTCTCTGATCTTTATGGTTTGGAAGAATGAACACTCTCCTCATGTTAGGCCAAATTGATGTTTTAAATTCGGGAGAAACCCCATCATGTTATAAAAAGGAGAGAATGTCCTAAGAAGAAAGTGGTCAAATCATTCCAAGATGTTATGGGTTTAAGGGTTTTTTTCAGCTTTTTTTCCTACGGAAAAATTTTCATGATCCTGGGCATATGGTCAAAAAACACAGAAGTGAGATATTTTTAGACAAGCACATTTGGTATAAAATTACCCACTCCAGCGTGCACAGGGACAACCTGGTCCGTCCGCAGCACCGAGGGACATCGATGCAGAAGGGTGTCCCTTCTCAGTGCTGTTGGACTGGACACTTTTTCTGCTACAGCCCAGCGGTCCAGCCTAGGAACACGGAAGGTGAGGGTGGAAGTCTTTTCCTTCTCCTGCATTACTGACCCACCGTGTTCTCTCTGAGAGGCCGTGTCTGTGTTCCCCAGGCCAGGCTGAGGGGTGAACTGCTGCCGGGATGTGCTGATCGTCTTGGTGCAAGAGCAGTGCAGAGCTCGCTCTGGTAGCAAAAGCAGGACTGAGAACAAACGCACGCCTAACAGAGCGGGACCGCTCTGCCCGCGTCTCCGACTCTCTAGCCCCGGCATAACCGCAACGGTGAACGGGGCTGGGAAACGGGGGTTGCCCAGGTGGGTGACGAACCCTCCCGTCCCCTCGCACCGAGGAGTTCTGCAGGCAAAGGGGAGCCCTGACCCACGGCCAGCTCTTTTGGGGTGCCCTCATCGTTCATCCCTCTGTGCCTCCCAGCCAATGCCGCCTGTGCATCTCTGGGGCCCAGTCCTGCAGCTCAGACTCGTCTGAGTGATTCAGGATCCAACTTTCTAAGATCTACTTGTAGTTTTTTTCCAGCCCTGTCAGCACTGCAGAGCCAAGGCATCCCTGGCAGCTCAGGCTGGATTCTGTTTGGCCTCACGCATCATCACCAGTCTTGCCAGTTAATTCAGGCGGAGGGTGATGATGTGTGAGGCAGAAAAAGCACAGCCTGGCCTTCAGGTGCTGGGCACAGTCACCACAAAGGCAGTCAGGAAAACGCTGTTTCCATTTGTACACTTGAGCGAGCGTGACCTGGGAATCCTTGAGGCTGGAACAGATCCTGGACCTCAGCGGGGTTTACTGCTCGGCCACAGATGCGTTTGAATTACTGAGAAACTACCACAGAGGCGGGTTTGTGTCACCGTGGGCCGTGCCAACACCAGGATGGCACTTCAAGCCCGGGTGAGAATCCTCAGCAAAGAGACACTTTTTTCAGCTTGGTAAAGCAGTGGCGAGTCTCTACCTGACAGCGTATGGGAGGCCCGCCAGCCAGCTTGGCCTAGCTGCTGGGGGTCATCTCTCTACATCCCTGTGGTCAGCAGTGGGGCTTCCTCGATGCCTTTAAGCTGAGATATTGGGGTTGACCAGACTTCTGTTGTTTTGTCAACTGCCCTGGAATATGCTGCTTCCCCTGGCCACGGAGGGCAGTGGGACAGGTTTCCTGCAGCAAACCCTGTGCCCCTTGCTCTGGTGGAAGAGGCGGATGCCTGTCCTCCTGGCAATGCCTTTCTCCTGCCAGGACGAGCAAAAGGGGTTTCGCCTGCAGCGTCAGCAGTCAGACCCCGAGACTCTCCTGCGCTCCCCAGGCACCTGGGTACACGCAGCCCTGCGACGGTTCCAGGGCGTGCAGGAGGCTTTGCTTCTGCTGCAGGAGGGACAGACACGTCAGAGTCATGGCGGTCAGGGAGCCGCGTGTTTTATTTGTGTGGGTACGTGGGGGTGTGTACATGCGTGCACGCCTGTGTGGAGGTGCCGGCGTGGAAGGTTTTGCCTTGGTTTTGTTCTGTTTAAGGGGTGCCCTCGTCTTGATGGGCGTGTGACTGATTTTAGGAGTGGCCAGCGGTACCCTGACATTAGATTAATAAACGCACGCCAAGATGAACTCCGTGTGGTGTTTTCAGTTCCCACTACCCCATATTAGGAGACATGACACCAAAATAACTGCAAAAGCCCGTAGCCATGCAGAAACACAATATAAAATGCAGACCAGGAAACAGACTGAGGCATGATCGTCAATAATGCTTAAAAGTCATAATCCACACAGTTTCTGGCAGGAATGGAAAAGCAAACCACACAAGATCCTGGAATATGTGTGCAGGTATGCACTGAGTTTATTCTGGCGCAAACCAAAGTATGGCCCTAATAAAAAGTCCACATGTCTGACATCGTGTGCTGTTCTTTTGAACTGACATAGGAAAGGTTTATCAGGATGGCAACTGAAAAACGTTAGGCTTTGGATTTGTAGATGACTAAGCCAGACATTGGTCTGCAGACATGTTTTCGACGGTTGATGGCATCACGTGCAATCACGGCCCTACAAATACTCACATGTATGTAACAAGACCAGTATAAGTGAAACCAGTGAGACTGCCGTGTGAGTCCAGTCGTTCTTCTGTGTGTACCTTCAGCTTTGCATCCAGGAGAAAGAAGAGGGTGAGAAGGAAGGCATATACCCACGCGGAGGGTGCAAGTTTAGGGAGAACTCTTCTTTTCTTTACCTGTGGTATTTAGAGTGACTCATGCTGCTCAGAAAGGCCAGAACTTGATCCAAAGCTGATTGATACCAACAGCAGTCTTTCCGCGAACTTCAAGGAAAGCTGGATCTTTTTGGTTGGTACTGACCGCTTGCGATGAACTCAGTGCTCAGGCAGCGGTGTTGTACACACAGAAAATCAACCCTAAGCTCTCCTGGAAATGCTACTGTTTGCTCCTTTTTTTATTAGTTTATTTATAGAACCTAAAAAAATCTCATCACAAAGGGCTTCACAAGACAGACGGTGGTATTCTGAAAACCAAAATACCTCAATTGTACTTGTTTGTTAAAATGCTTAAAAAATAAGAAGTCAGGTGTAAGTTAGGCACTGTGCCTTTAAGGTGGGATTCCTCCAGAGTAAAGCTGGAGTGCCAGGAGTACTTCTTTCAACTTCAGATTATGTGATATATTGGTTTGTTCTCAGAAGCCACAGTGCTTCCTTATTTATGTAGCTTTGATCTAAAAAGCTGTTTATTTATGTTTTATTGAACTATAAAACATCCAGTAAACATGCCTTATGCTTTTATTATGTTCTACATGAATTCTGTCATGAAAATGTCAAGAAAAAATAATGAAGATCTTTATGGGGTTGCTGCTGGTGTCTTCCTTTGGAAGTTCTTATGCCTTGTGTTTCTGTTCATATGACTGTAAAATTCATAAGGCCTGCAGATGTCTTGCCTGCTAAGCATCTGGAGGAGAAGGAAGTTTTTCCTTATGAAATCCGAATGGATACACTACCAAGGGCCTTATGAGAAAATAATGATTTGACATTTCTCCTTGGATGCCACTTGATAGGGTCTGTATTATAATTATCTGGAGGTATTAATTATTGTGGTGGGAATTACTTTCTGTGCTTGGCTACTTGTGAGATGTTCTTGCTATAGGCTATGCTCCTTATTTGCAATATCTCACAGCAGCCAACAAACTACCAGGAAAACCTGATCAAAAGCTGGGGCACAGGCTCTCAGCCCTAATTGCACCGAATCCCTGCAGCGTGCCTGGGTAAGAGGTCCCAGGTTTTTAGAGTATCAGTAATAGCCCAAATTATGTAACAGTGCTTCCTTCCTAGTTATAGTATTATCCATGTTGTTGTAACAGAGCTGAGGAAGAAATTTGTCAGTTCAACATGGGCCTAATTGCTCTGCGCTATACATCGTAGTTTAATCTAGCAGATGAAGAATTAACCTTCTCTGCTAATTAAGTAAGGGGAGGCCCAGGTGAGCTGCAGGTTGTTTACTGGCTGCGAAAGCCTGGGGAAGTCAGCTGTGGTTAGTGTGCCAGGAAGCTTGTATAAAGCAGGCTGTGGCGATGCCTTCTCCTTTCTGCTGGTGCTCCTCTTGCTATGGAGACCCTGTGCTGCTGC
Organism: Pandion haliaetus; assembly: GCA_013401275.1. Taxonomy (NCBI): domain Eukaryota; kingdom Metazoa; phylum Chordata; class Aves; order Accipitriformes; family Pandionidae; genus Pandion; species Pandion haliaetus. The sequence continues at coordinate 84,479 of VYZV01021610.1, read as the reverse complement.
AGCTTTTGCTGGTACGTCTGGGCCTTTCCTCTGGGAGCAAAAAGAGTTTCCTTGACTCTGTTAATTGCCCTCCCTTGTGGCGAGAGGCGTTTTGAGAGGCTTGCTTCTGTGTCCAGTGGGTTGTGTGGGGAGGAACATTCCTGAGCTGGAGTTCCCTTGGGCTGGGAAGTGTACTTCTTGCTTTTGCAATGCAATGCTCTCTCAGCCCTTTGCGTGGCCGGTCTTGGGATAATGGGAGAAGTTAGGGTTGTGTGAGGCCTGAAGTGGGCCATGGGAAAGTGAAAGGTAACCTTCGGATGTGCCCTTCTAGATTGGCCTCATGAAAAATGGTGTGTCAGGAGTTAGTACACTGCCTAACTTTCTCACAAAGTGACGCTAGCACTGCTGTACCCTGTCTCACCCTTATTTCAGTAGTATAGCTGTTGTTGCTCACCCCCAAGCCCCTAACCCAGCTACTTTGAGAAGAGAACTTGAAAATGAGAGTTCTTGTACTGGAAAATAGGCGCTTCTGGGGCACAGGCTTCTCTCCACAAGCAGGCAGCATCTAACCCTTTTGGTGATGTCAATGGAACTGTATTCCGACAAGGTCAAGAGGGTAGGGGTCAAGAAAAAAGTACCCCGAATGATGGAGGAATAATTGTGTTGTGGTCTTCAAGTCCCCCCTTTTATGAAATCACAGGGCTGGTAGAATGGCCAAGAAAGGACAGAGAGTTGAGTTCTCTTTCCACCACCTTCTCACCACCTCTGTTTATTATGGTAATATTTTCCTTTTTTTTTTTTTTTTTTTTTTTAATTTAAAGGAGTCTCACCTTCCTGCCACACAGAAGACTGGAGCACTCTCAGAGAAGCTTGTACCCGTATCAGCTGAGCAGGTTAGTCGTGTATGTGTGAGAGAAGTGAGTTATTAAAGTTGGGGGTCAGCAGTGAGAAGGTGTGGGAATCTGGACCACTTCAAACCTAAATTATTATGGTTCAGTATTTCAAAAGTGTAATATCATGCCAGTCAGGATCTGGGTGTCACGTTGTTAGTTCGTTCTCTACAAAATGTGCTCTTTGAGCTTCTTGGAGACCAATGTGCACAAGTCCCTTTTGGGGTTCTGAAGCAGGAGTGGTTCAGAAATGTGAAAGTTTGCTTCCTTTCCATTTGAACGGAGAGCAAAAGGCTAATTCCATTTTACAGTCATCTTTGTACCAATATAGTTTGTGTGTTGCATTTGACCTCCTGTAACAAGGTTAAACCACAAGGATCCCCTTGAGAAGTTGCTATTCATCTTTTATATGTGAAGATTTTCAAGTATAGAAAGGGGATAAACCTAATACGGTGTTTAATGGAAAAAAATTATGACACCAATAACACATCTGTGTCTGTAATTTCACAGGTTTTCTTTCTGTATATTTATATATGTATATATGTATAATTTAATATCAGCCTCAGGGTTGTGGTCTCACATGTCATCAGCTTGGAGGAAACTGGATCCTTGGACTAAGTATCAGATGAGTTGCTAATGTTTGGAAAAAAAGCAAAAAACATGCTTTAGGTCTCTGTTTTATGGCTGTTATTGAAGTAAGAATTTGTGATTGTAACCTGATGCTTGCCTCACCAACATGTTTTCATTATTGTCTGGATAATTGAAAGTCCAGGCAAATTTGGATGTTAGGAGATATTACACACGAAGGTCTTGGTGCTCAGCACAGCTGAATGTAGAGGTGGTTCAAATTAAGGATGAATATGTTTCACTATTTTATGCCGGCTTAAAGATTGTTTTGTTCCCCCCCTCTGCAGTCCAGACGAGGGCTGATTAACATGTACTTCGTTTATTGCCAGGTCTGGTTATCCGGCGTACCCAGGCTGTCATACACAAGGTCTCAGACTCTGCTGTCTCATGAACAGCAGGATGACTTCTCAGACTTGCTTTGCAGCAGTTCAGAGTGAACTATCCACAATAATGTGATAATGTAGTATTCCCTTATTGTGTAAGGAAATGTGCCAAGGGAAGGGAGCTTCCCTCTGTGGTAGGGCTTGTTTTGGGGAGGGTTACGAGCAAGGCCTTTGTGTTATGTGGAAGTGTACCTGTAGGAAGAAGCTGCTAGATCCTCACCAGCCTGTAAAAGGAAGTTTAAATATTTCTGTCTATATTCGACTGGTTCTTGTAGAATTTCTGCTTGGCTTTGTTTATGCAAAATGGGTGGTCCTGGTTCAGTTTGTGGGTTCCAGGACTAAAAAAAACCAACAAACCCAGAACCTTGGTTTGCTGGCAGGAGTTGACATTAGTTGAAAATCATCAGAGTCGCAAGGACAGAGGATGGGGACCTAACCTAAAAGGTGGTCCTCCATGTCAGAGTGAGACATGGTGACAGGGGCACCTCTCTGCTATAGTCCAGGCCTATTCCTCTTCCATGTTTAAATCCACAGGATTTATGGATCTAGCAGTTTCCCCACTATGTTAACTCAAGAGCTGACATACACAGAAAAAGGTAAATGAGGTTTGTAAGTTAATCCCTATTAACTGGGCATAACTGGAAAATTAAACCAAACAAAAACTTTGGGTGGCTTTGAAAAACACCATGGGACTTTTCTGCCAGGTTTTTGAATCCTTTAATTAGATGCACGTGTCTCTGCTGACAAAAAAAACAGGACTTGATCATTCATTAATCTTCACACACAAGAGGCAACTAGTTCAGTGCAGCGCTCAGCCGTAGAACAAGCAGACATGGACAATGTGAAAGCAGACCTGCTTATTGCTAACCTGCTCTTTGGGTAAAAAAACCTTTGAACAATTGGAAAAAGCTAACTCCGTATTTGAGTTCTGCAAGGAACTAATTACTTGCCTGGACTCTACCCACATACCAGCCTCTACCCCCATAAATCCACTGAACAGCAGGCATCCATGAAAGTCCTCCACACTTCTTTTCTGAATCAGGTTCTTTATGTATATCTCAACTTGCTTGTGGAAGATTCATGGCCCAGGCTGCCTTAAGTATTTTTGTTATGAATAGGAACCCTTAAACATTTCCTTCTCATTTAATTTATCATTTTTTTTCAGGCTTTCAACACTGGGTGCAAGCTAGAAATAATGGGAGGCAAAGTTTGTCCCTGAGAAAAGAGCCTTAAAATAATAAAGCATACGCTGGGAAGGAGAGCGACGAGGGAAATAAATTAGCCACTTACAAGACAGGAAGATTTTTATGTTGAGCGGCTGCTACATGGCATCCTGGTGTCTCTAAGTATTGACTTGATTCCTTGTTGAAGTATGCTGTTAGGTGCAAGTAGAGAAAATGGTGAAAATAACAATGACAATTGTAGCAACTCTGTTCCGAGCTTGCTGCTGGCGTTGGGATGTGGAGGTGTGCAGAGAGGTCATTACTCACTGTTGAAATGTCTCATAAGGATGACCGTAGCCAGAGATACATGCAGCTCAGTAGTTCCACTTCTCCAAGGTTCTTGTTAATTATTAATTATTAAGTCCTGGTGATTTACTTATGCTCACGCCAGTGGGGTTTTTTTGCCGTGTGGGCTGGGAAAGTTAAAGCTGTGTTTTGAATTAGGGGTTCAAACAAGTCTGCTCAGCTCAAAAGGAAACAGAGTTGAAAACACTGACTTCTTCCCAGTCAGGTATCACAACAATAAACCTGTTGAGATTTCACTTAGAAATGGATTGTGGATTTGCTAATACTTTTAGTAAGTCACATTTTGCAGCTTCGTATGTCATTTAAGTTCATAACAGAGCACAAAACCTAATACTAATGCCATCTTTAGAGCTTAACATAGAGCCACGTTTGGAATAAATGCTTTGTTTACAGCATCTTGAGCAGAATAAGAAATGGCAAAATTTGAGAAAATGCAGATGATGTGTAAAATAGTCTGTTCCAAGCTATACAGAAGTCCCTTAGATTATACAGCGAGGAAGACCCATATACTCATAATAATGTCTGTGAAACAAGTACGAAATGCAAGTCCTGACCAATTACTTCATGTGCAGTTTGGCCCGCAAGTAAAATAACAGACTACTTTTCTCGGCTGCTGAAAGCACTTTTTTCAGGGGCAATTTGGTTCCATGTCTTTTCAAAGGGAAATTTTATCCATCTTATTTTTTACTACTTTCTGTATGCATGTGACATATGGACTTACAAATGTGCAAATCATCACCAGAGCAAGAACGATCCTTACCATTAGCAAATGGTGTGTGCAATGTAAATTTTCAAGAGTTTCTCGTTTAGTCAAGTCATGCTTTTTATAAAGTCAGTGTCAAATCTCCAGTTGTCTTTTGTGGGGGAGCGGCTCTCATCTTGTTGGTGAGCTCGCCTTCCTACTTGGTGTCCGCAAGTTGGTTCCTCTGCTTCTTGGACGCTCCAGCATCTCTGTCAGGCTAAGTGTTGGAAATGAGGTGCCCGGATGACATGTGGTTGCCTTCCCAGAAGTCTAGGCTTATCACCTCCAGGGCTGCTCTGCTTTCCACTGACTCAGAAGGAGAACATTTTTCACCAAGTGTTCCAAACCAGCCAGGGAGGTTGAAGACAGCCTATATAGTTTCATCTAATCTGATGCTGGAACTCAGAAAGCGTTGCGTCGGTTAGCTATGATTCAGAATGTTAACCACTAAATCAGTTAGAGGAATTTATAATTCATTTCAGCTATTGCAGGATTTAGTACAATAAGATCATTATTGCCTTGAGATATCCTTCAGGTCATTAATTTAAATTAGAAATGCCTTCAAACAGGATATCATACACAGCTCCTTCCATAGGTTTTAAAGCTTAAATAAACTCAAGAAATACTTCCTAAGAGATACTATTTGCAAATATGAATCACTACTTCCAAGTAGCGTAATACCTCGCTGGTTACAGTCGTCAAAGTTGGCACTGCAGTAAGTGGCAGATGCATTCTTAATCGTGCTAATTTAAAGGACTGCGTTCTCCCATAACTGAATGACTCTTCAGCATTCTTTAGTGATTTTGCACTACAGAGGTGGAGTTTGTTGCTTGCATAACTGGATTCAGACTAACAATAGCTGTGACCTTGTAAATGAGGTGGACGTTTGCTGTGGAAGACAATTCTTACAACAGTGGTACCAGACCGTGGTAGGGAGCAGTAGTTGGTAGGGGAACCTTCAACAGCAAGAGCTGTGTTGCCGACTGGGCTTAAACCACGACAGCAGGAGACAGCAGTGTGAGGTGGCAGGGTGCTGAGGTTGAGGGAAGGACTGGGACCAAACTGGGTGGGATGGGCACAAATATGAATGAAGCTGGTAAAATGCCTTAAATGCCAGTCTAGGGTTGGTGTAAAGGCAGCCTTGAGTCAGGGGTTTGGCTTGCTCTGGGGATGGAACTATTAGTGTGAAGAGTCAGCAGAAATCATTTGCCAAAATGAATTGATATAGCACCAGCCAGCTCAAAAGGTGGAGTCTACAATTAATGCTCTTTGAATGGAGAGGACTTCTAAAATGGGAGGGTTGTTTTCACTGCGCTATGAACTGAGGTCTTTCACTTGCAGCTCGAACCACTCCTCTCTCTTCTCTGGTACAACACAAACAACTGGTCATTGGGATTCAGAAGGACTTAGTTGAGATCAGCTGGTTTTACCCAAATGCAGATATATACCCCCAAGCTTAACTCTCAGGGAAGGCTCAAATCACTTGGTGCTTCTCTTCCAGTTTCTCTTCCCTTGTTGGGCGGCTGAGAGAGAGCAAAGTTCTCTCACTGGGAACAGCAAGGGCACCTTAGGGCATCTCAGCATCAAGAGCTAAGGGAAACGCTCCTGACAGCAGGGGCAAGTGACAAACCACGGAGGACACAGCAGGGCTTCGCTGCAGGATGTCGTCTATGCTGGCTTACCTGCGCAAGGAGGGCCGTGTATGCCTTCTTTCTGAAGCTGGCACTGTGGAGGGCTTTTTGCTGCAAAAAAGAAAAGGAGTACCAGCCTGGGTACTTACGCCGGTAATAAATGGAAGCTGTAGCTTGTTATTGAGCATCTCTGTAACCAAATTGTTTTCAATAAAACCGTGTTTAATTAAAAAAGTGGTTTTTCTCCCTGCAAGAATAGAGCTGGGGTGTGGACGTGAATGTGCAGTAAGTGGAGCTCTGTGCCTCGGCCTTTGCAGCCAGCCTCTTTTGCATTGCTCGATACCTGAGCAACCTGATTTGAAAAAACTTGCCCTAAAACTTAGTGTGAAACTGTGCTGCGAGGACCAGCAGGAAAGAAAGACTCAGCAGCATTTAAATTAACAGTTCTGTTGGCTACAATTTTTAGTTTCTCAGTTGTTTCAGATGACCGTTTCAGCCTTTGATTATTTTTTACTTTTCCTAGTCTGAATTTCCCCATTCAGAATTAGGATTACCTCACATCCATGGTTTCTGTTTCACCTGGATTTTGAGCAGAGGACTGCATTGAGCTGTCAGTACTGCAGGCATCTGGAGAAATCCAGCATTTGGGCCTGAGCATCCAATCTGATGATTGTAAACTTATCTGTGGAAGTGTTATCAGTGAGTGTTAGGTGATCACAGAACAACCATGAACTCGGGCAGCTCTGGAATCCTCTTAGGACTCGGGTAGGAACCCTTCATTTCTGGGAAGCAATTGCTCCTGCATTTCTGCCCTTGTTTTAATGTTTGGTATTTTCGAGGCTTCCTGGACAAGTTACTGCTCAGCGGTGGAAGAAAGGCGTTTGCTGTCTCTCCTGTGTGACACAGTCCAGCTTGTTTCTTAGAAAGCTGCAAGTCTAAGTGGAGGCTGATGACTGGTTGAAGATACATCCGATTGTTGGGGTTTTTTTTTTTTCCTCTCTCTAACCACCCCTGTGCACCGGAGCTGCCCCAGTCCTCCCTGTTGTCTTCCCGTTTCTTGGCTAAATGGGGAAAGGAAAGCTCCTTGGCAGCTTGCCATGCCGAAACCCCCCACCCCTGATTTATTATCACTGAAACCAGCTGCAGATGTTGGCTGGGCCAGTGCTCTGCTGCCAATTAGGGAGTCTCATGCAGAGATTACTGTTCTGTTTGCCTGGCATTCAGAAAAGAAGGGAGTGGGTCTGTGCAATAAAAATGAATTTTAAAAAGACGAAAAGTAGGTTTCACCTAGGCAGGTAGCGGCTGGAGCAGTGTTTGGCGGTAGGGGAGGTTGGGCCAGATTTCAGGGACTTTATGTGAGTTGCCATTTCTTAGGGCTTTTGCTGTGCTAATGAACCCTAAAATTCCACACTGAAACTCACCCAGCCCCCGTATGCATGCCTGTGTGATTTTGAGATTTCTCAGGTTCACTGAAAGTCTGTCTGAACTGTTCCTGTATTTAAAAGAACCTTTCAGTAAAGCTGGCCTCAGCTTTCAATAGCTAACCAAATCTCACCTCAACCTGTCTGCATGGGGAAGCAGTCTTGAGAGCTCTGCCTTTTAGTTGGAAAGCCATTTTGCCATGCTACCTGCTGTACGTGGTAATGGTGAGAGAAAACAATTTTCAGGGAACTCTTCTATGAAAATAGCATTACTTACTACTATGGAAAAGGGGAGGAGGAGACACAATACTGAAAATGTTCATAAAGTACATGCCAGTCTTAAGATAGATATTTTCTGCTGCTGTTAATCTGTAGTTTAAATCAAACAGCTCACAATTCTAGGTCATCTAATTCAAAATTAGTCTGAGGTAAAACATGATCCCTTTTAATCCCTTTGTTCTGCTTCTATTACATTTTTGGTCTATGATCTATCATTGTGATTTCAACAATAATTTCATAATACTGCATTTCCAATGCTGTACCTATTGCCACATGACCTATTGTAACAAGCAACTGTTCTATGTATATGAACATGATGAATATCGCCAATTTATATTTTCAATGCTGTGTGTAGTATTGCAATTGCAGTTTGGTGAAGTTAAGTACAGTTGAGAAGCATGTGAATCAAACTGGGGAAAAAATTACCTGAGTGTAGAAAAAATGTATGAATGTATGAAAAAATTGTGGAAGAGTAAAGTCTGAGACAGTCTTATTCATTGATATCAGTAGCACCTGTAATGGTAGGATGCTCCTTTGGATAAAAGCAGTTGTGTCCCTCGTAGGCCAAGCAAGAAACCTAAATAATTTACTTTTCCTTAATGCAGTGGTTTTTGATCTTGTCTAAAACTCTGCAATTCAGCAAAACAAAATCTGAAAGGTATTCTGCTACTTACTTTCTCTCACAGACCTTCTTAATGTAGGGATAATACTTACACTGTGTTCTGACACTGTCTAAAAACAAATAAATAAAAATTCCAGAAGAACTTAACATACCTTTTTCTAAATATGTACCCCTTATACTGAGTGTCCTTGTCCACCTTTCTCTATGCTTGCTATAATTTCTGGAGTTAATAGGAAATAAATAGAAAAAATGTTAGAGTATTAGTTTATAACTCTTGTATTTTTCAGCTCTTGATATTTGATTTTAAAAGTAGCTCGTACTGACCTACTAGAGCATCAAGTGGTGAGCGCTCTAAATGAAATGCAAAAGCTAATCTCACCACTTGACCAGTTGGAATGAATTCCTTACATATACAAGCAAGATCAGAGCCCATTAGCAACCAATATTAGATTAAATGAGACTAAACATTACATGTGTGATTTTACTTCTAGAAGTAGTTTATTATTGCTATAATGTAAAGCACTTCTTCACTGCAACGTGGTTTGAGTGTTTAGTCTCTCCCAGAGAGTGCCCTTAGTGCTGTGCACAGGATGCACGAAGGAGATCCTGCAGTTTCTGTGGCTTATCTGGAGAGCAATCTGATGCAACAGCCCCAGAAGAACAGAGGGATGAAATCTGATAACCAGGCTTTACTCAAACTTAATAGCAACATAAAAGACTTTATTTTCGCTTTTAAGATTTGAAATGTATTTCTCTATGAAGATGTGGTGTTACGTTACTGTAATGCACAGAAGGATTTTGCAAGCAAAGCCTTCAATAAAGTTTCACAGCTACTGTATCCTCTGGACAGTTGGGGTTGGTAAAGTGGGATGCTTGAGAGCAGCCAAAAACATACGCCTAAAGTTAAACCAGGAAAATAAGTTTGGATACTGCTAAAGATTCCCTGCTCGTGACCCTTGACAGAGCTAGCCAACTCTCCGGGCCAGACAGGAGAAGCATCCTCACTATTGATGTAATGCTGTTGTTTTCAGGGTGTGGGATGAAGCACTGGGAGAATGATTATTTGCTTTGTCTTTGCTTTGCTTGTTTGCGAAACTGAAAATTGGTTCCTTCCAGTAGGAACTGCTGTTTGCCAATGGGACAAATCCAGTGTGTTTGAAATGTCGTTTTGCTGAGTGATGGGTTGTGCTGGTGGCAGAATTGATGAAATGCTGGGTGGCTTTTTTCTTTTTCATGTTCTCTCAAGTGAGATGACATAAAAATTATCTGTTGGCTGTCATGAGGGAATTAAGCGATGCTTGGCCAGGAGAGTTTTACTCAGATTTCAGGAAGACACGAGGAAACATAACGAAAAAGATTGACACAAACTATCTCCTGTTCTTTTCTGTCCATATACTTGGGAGGAAAAAAAACCTGACCAACCCACTTTTTTAGGCTCTCAAGATTTCTGCAGTGCTGAACTTCCAGGGAACCAGTGGTAACTTACAATCAATGATGAAAGCTCAGCAAAGCAAATCCCACATTCTTCTGAGATTTTTTTTTTTTTTTTTCAAACCAAATGTAATGCTCTGGTGCTAGACAGAAATGTTGCCAAGCCCACATTACATCAAAATGCTTCATAAAGCTAAGTCAAATTTTCCTGAATTCTTTTTTTCAGAAGAAAAAAATAAGCAAAAACCTGTAGCAGAATAAAGCAGAACATGTTCGTACTATTATCAAGTGTCGCTATGGATTTTCAGTGATTTCTTCTAAAATTTTTTCTGTAGAATGAACATCTACTGCTAGAAACTTGAAACTGAACTAATGTTTTGATGTAATAAAATATTTCAATCAATCCAGGCTTTAAATTACTTAATTGATGTTGGTATTTTGGAGTTTTGCTCTCGGCTAAAAAACCCTGCGGATTTGAAATCCCAGAATTCTTTATGAATTGGAACTCCCTGTTCTGCGTAGACTTGACCTTCCCCTCCCACGAGGCGGTGCAGAAGTCTTTGTCTCAGGGGGAATGGGTGGTTCACACAAAACTACCACAAGCTCCTACTTGCACGCTCCTTGAGGAAGATGGTCCTAGACTGCAGCACAGTCTGCGCATGGAGTCGTGGCTCCAAGGCGAAGGGAATGGCACTAATGTGCACTAAGTGGACACATAGTGGGGGGTAATCAACCCCAAATCTTGAATATCTTTCTTAAGATGAGGCGAATTGACCCATCTATCTTCCCACAGGCTGGGGAATGACTTGAGTAGTTTAGACCAGGCACCTAGTTACCTGGATGCTACTGTGTGATGAGGATGAATTCCCACTAAGTGGCTTGCATAGGGTCCAAAGGACATCATCTGCAAAGGAGGGAATGGTCTTGGATCTCCCAAATCCTAATTAAATGCCTTAACCGTAACATTATTATTTCTTTAGGTAATTTTGTGGTATATGGAAGCATTTTATTAGTATGTGGTTTTGGACAAAACATAAAATATTTGAGCAGACCAACAGCAGTTGCACTTGCAGTGTTTGGTAAAACTGAGGACACACTTTTCTTACTCAGTAAGCCTTCACGGGTGATTTTAACCTCTCCAGCTTTTAGCAGAAAGTAAACTGCAACTTGATCAGTACATTTGACCGTAGGTTGGCTTTTACGCTGTGCGTGAACGTGCCAGGTGTGTGGCTTCAGGGACAGAATACCTGGTTGCTGAGACCCGGTCCTCTGGGTACGGAGGGGTTCTGTCCCCCGGGAGGGGCCACCTGGTCGTACAGCAGCAGCAACGCGCACTGCTGCATCTGTGGGTTGCGTGCGAGATGTGAACCCATAAAACCAAGCCTATAATATAGAGAAAGAGATGCTGGGTAGGGAACGGTGAGACTCTTGCCTGCTTTGTACAGAAATCTTTCATTTAATAGTGTGCTACTTAGTGTAAATGCGCTGTTTAATTATAGACCGTCAGAATTCGTGTTCATATTTGCAAAGTCGGGATCATTCTCTTTGCAGTATTTGTGCTTCTCAGTCACAACAGGAATAATTTTCTTCCACAGCATACAGATTCCTGGCAGGGTAAGATTGATGGGTGAAAGAAGTGCACCTACTATAGGTTAACCTAGGCATTATTCTGCTACTACCAATTAACTTGGGGTAGACCTTGAGAGAGAGACCGAGTGGCAAAAACTCATTGTAAAACAACATGGAGAAAATTTTCCCCCTAATGAAGCGCTGGAGTGTAATCCCTTCTAAAGGACAGACTCAGCAAAACTGTCACTAACAAAAGAGGAGCCAGGAGAAGTTGGTGGGCCAGGCGTGACGGGAACGTCTCATCAATGCGCTGGGTTTAATTGAGTTCTTTCACTGCTTATACAGTTTTAATAACGTTTGGAGACGGAGAAGTGAAGGCAGTGGCTTCTGTTTCTGATAGATTCCTTTGCACTGAGATTTAATGGATTAGCCAAAATGATGTGAAAAAATGGATCTCTGATTTATTACCTGCAATTTTTCGCTTACTGCAGCATTTTTTTTCCTCAATCAGTGTTTTCCACCCTGTTAAAATCTTGTGTGAATAAGTGCTATGTTGTGTTTCTGGATTTGCCCGGAGGGCTCATCAGACGACCCTTTGCCTACAGTCCCCACCAGGCCATTTAAACAGGAAGTTTAATTTTATAGTATTAAAAAAGAGAAAACGGTACTTAATTATCTGGCTGTGAAACAGCAGTACTCTTTCTTAATTTTAGTAGCTAATAAAATGCTGTTCCTGCAGTTAACTACTTCTGGTCCAAATGCACTACAATTTTGGCTATTTGAATAGAATATTTTATGAACTGTTATATATTGCACTACAGTTTTTAAACTCCACTATGACATATTTCTCTCAAGATTTATTAGCATTTTTTATTTAAAACAATATATTAAAGAGAGGAGAAAGAGTAATCTTAGCTAAAATTCAAATATTAGAAAAACATAACATAGACCAAATCTTTTCATTTAACTTTCCCCCCCTCCCCTTCTCCTCTCCCACTGTTGCTATAAAAAAGTTTTTTGGAACAACAACCCACACCTGCATCATTAATTCAATATGTCTTCCAACATGACTCAAATCATAGTATCAGTTTCAGGGGCCATTTGCTACTTAAATGACTTTATGAAAACAGAACAATGAACTACCCCTATGCAGTCCTTACTTTAACTCTGGGTAAAATAAACTTCAAGATCTTTTATATCCCAGTACGCTCACTTCTTTACTAACAGTTGCCTTTCTGCTTCTTCCCCCCCTAAGCAAACACTCTCTCATTAAGCGTGATGTCTGTTGTGCTGCAACTGTCTTTATAAACTTGTTAATGCCTAAAGCATGGGTAGCACGTCTGCATAGAGACAGAAGCCCGTCTGGAGGTTTTCTAAATTGGAAATTATTTGGGGGAAAGGCCTTTTGTCGCAGTGGGCGCTGCTGGGGGCTTCCCGTCGAGTGGCACGGGAGCAGGCAGTGCGATGAGGCAAACCAAGCGTGGGTTTCGTACCCTGCAACGCTGGGCAGCGGGCACAGGACAGCACCCTCAGCCCGGGGCTCGTCTGGAGCAGCTCGCGTCCTGCGGTGGCAAGGAAAGCGACGTTCCTGCAGAGACCTTGCTGCCTCTCGATGAGGAAAACATGGTTGCCCTTTCTCAGGTGGTGCCATGTAATGACCTGGGACCTGATCCGGGAGAACATTGGAGTGCGGGGAAAGCAACGGGGTTAATCATGTGCTGAAAAAACCACGCGTGTTCTGGACTGGAGCCTCTGTGCGAACCAGGCTCAGAGGGAAGAAACTCCCTGCTCACGTTGATAGGGCTGTGAATTTTTTTTTTCTTTCCCAGTCCAAGATGCTGGTGAAGGAACGATGCGTACGAAAGGAAGGTTTAATAGCTGCATCAGTTCCATCGTTGCGATGGCCTGTGTTTGCACAGCTAAGGATGACCATGGGAAGTTGTTTGCTGCTTAGGCCTTGGATGAGAGAGAGGTCTCTTAGAAAGCTGGCGCCCGTCATCTCCAATAATAAACTGCTGATTCTCTGGTGCTCTACTGTGGAGCGTAGTCCAGTTGTAGCAGCTGATTCTACTGGAAACAGCTCTCGTTTCAAGGGTGCATCTTCTTCGTGCAGGGTGGTGTGTCAACAGGTAGGGGAGCCGCCAGAAGTCAGTTGTGCCAACTTTTGTGGGCACCTTGAGCTTGCTTTGCCAAGGCTGGAAGGGAGGGCTGGCCTGATCGTGGGAGATGGTCCTCAAAAACAGGATTTGAAAGGGGGAAACAGGAATAATCTCTTAATGTTCTAGAAACACACAGCCTATGAGGAAGACCTTCTAATTTAAAATCATTAAACCTAATTTTTCCTTGATTTAAGTGTCTTCACACCCATGTGTTACACCTCAAAGATGAACTTGTCCAAATACCACTTAGCCCATAACTGTACTCTGTGATCTGGGTATTTTATTCGGCTTTAAATATTTGCTGGTCATAATGAAAATGCTGTGGTTGTGGGAGTGACTCTTATAAAACGCACGTAAACAGCAGCTTAATGGATGTGCTGCTCTTTGTCTAACCAAACATTCCTAGCATCAGTTTTTAATGAGCCTAATTGTTCTGAGGGCTCCCACGTGGCTTGTGCTGGTGCTTCTCCTGAAACTTTTCCAAATTTATTTATGTAGTTCTCGGATGCCTTCTGAGACACTAACATGCCAAAGTTCTCAAAGGTCCCACTACCACACTGGGGCCATTCATTTTTCTAGTTAACATTTATGGCAATCCAGCTTCTGTGGGGCATCAGCACGTGAAAACCCTGCAGGAACTGACTCCTATCACAAGCTGTTGAACAGAGGAGTGCTGTTAGCTCCCCTTCACCAACTGCAACCGAGGGCTGAATCCTCAGGAGTATTTAGCTCAGTAGGAACCGTAGTGGAGAAAGCAAACGCGTGAGAAGAGAAATCTGCTGCAAATTATGGTCTGCATGTATGCAGTCAGACGCTTAAATGCATGTGACAAACTCGGACTGAGGAATTTGCCAAATGATGCTGAAGAAGGCTGTGGTGTGGGAGCAGAGCAGGACTGTGAGGAAGACCGACACAGGTTTATGCTTGTCATGGCTTCCTGCCAAGTCCTTCATTATGTCTTTCTTCTAGGCCAGTTTGTCTCCTCTTGGTGGACAAAGAATTGCGTGCAAAAGCCATGTGGTCACTACCGTCCTTTCATGAGATTGTACCTGGATAGAGGTGGTAAGGGGAACAAATGATGTGGTCCTGGCATGGGAAAAGCTAAAGGCCTGCATCTAGAATATCTTACTGGAAAGTCACAATCTCATTAACCTCAGCAAGGTCCTTCTTGAGTTGTACAGAGGTAAATGAGAGTCCCTGGGTGTCCTGTCTGGTGGGGAAGAAATTCAGAATAGATGGCACAGCCGCACAATTCCTTATGAGTCAGGTCGCTTACGAAGGGAATTATCATTTGTTTGCATAAGGGATAATACCCTAGTGAGCATCTGCTTAATCTTAGCTGTCACTTAGCAATAGAGGATATGCAATTCATGCTGCCTCCCGCTATACGTAGCAGCAACCAGTTAAAAAGGAAACTATTGTCATCAATTACACGAGTCAAGGCTTTAGACAAAGCATCCTTCACAACTGCGTTTCCATAATTTAGCTGTGTGTAGTTAGTTAATTTGCAGGCTTTAAGAGACCCGGACAGCTATCAATATTGGCCTTACAAGCACATTGTATGCCAGCAAAAAAAAAAAAAAAAGAGGTTATCATTAATATGCAGTCGAGTCTGTTAGAAAGCATGCCATACCGGAGATCCTTCCTCACGCATGCTTGTTCTTGTGTACACGTAGAGGAAACACGTCTAACGGTCTCCAGCACTGCAAAAGCCTTTCTTTTTGTTAGCGATGCAGCTTCCACGCTACTCATCACATATCCCAAATCCGGCTATGAATTGCTTGGGGGGAAAAAAAAAAAAAGCTGCCTATTCAGTTGCAAAAAGCTGCTGCTTATTATATCCGTTCTGGTTTAGTCACCCCTAATATAGACATATCTAAAAATCTTCCCAGATCTATTTTGAGGACTGTCTGAACACAAAAATATTTCTTTGATGACAAAAAGTGTCTTGTTGGTATATTTAAGAGTCTTCAAGGGCTAAATTGGGATTGGATGGGATCCCAGTTTCTGAAGAGCAAAGGCATTGGGGAAGACAGTTTTATAGAGTCTGTAGCAGGGAGGGCAACAAGGAAATTTGTCAGGTTTAAAAAACCCAACAAAACAAAAAAACTCCAGTTCTGGTGGAAACTGGAAAACTCTATTGAAGATGATAAAGTAATTGAAATCAGAGTAATGGGATTCAAAACCAGGCTTAACATCAGAAACATAGAAAGATACTAAAAATGGTTTACATTTAGCAGCAGAGTTGCTTGTCATCTATGTTACAGTTGCCTTGAATTCTAGGTCTAGAATTCAGAGTTGAGAGGAAATGTGTTAATCAAGAAAGGCTCCAAAAGATGTCTCTGTGGGACAAGGTAACAGCAGATAACTGTCTGCAGAAAATCATGTGCAGCCCTAAATTGGCAGCTCTAGATTAATCAATGAATGAAACAAAGCCAGAGACTCTTAAGAAAGGAAATCACTCCTTGAGTGCTCCAAGAGTCTCTTGGCCAAGGGCGTTGAGAGGAGCTGATAGATCGAAGGGAATTGAAGCAGAGATCACGGCCTTGTCAGGTGGCATATGGGGATCATTACCAACCCACTGTAAAGCGGCCTTCTCTCTGCAAGCACACAGTAAACCCAGAAAAAAAAGTTTGAAGCTGTACAGCAAGCGTTAGCTGTCTCTTTGAGCCAAACTACAGGATGGCAAATGGACCTGTTCACAGGCAAATGGAAGCCTTTAATCGCTGGGGTAACATTAATCGATTTCAGAGGAGTGGAGCAAAGAGCATGATGTTAATTGGTAATGGCTGGACTTCATTAATTTTAGACAAAATGCCTGAGACGCCATGTAAATTGTTAGCATTAACGGTTGCAGTGGTGGTTGCTTAACTTAAGGGCATAGGATAAGGAAGTCTGGCTAAGGCGTAACCCGATATTAGATGCTAGACGATAAAAATCATGCACATCCTGTGTGGGGTGGGGGTCTGTTCTTGGTTCTTCCAGCTGGGCTGGGCTGTGTGGAGACCTTAGGCACATCCTAGCACCTCAGGAGGCGAGGGGTGGGGAATTCCTAGCTATTATCTGAATAATACTGGAAAGAAAGATGTTTAATAGGCATGCACTTAGAACGGAAGGGACGCAAAATCAGCTATACGTAAGTAGGCAAAAAGCCCCTTGTGCGACTGTACCGGGAAAGAAAGCACAAACTCCAAAAGCTGGTCAAGTATTCTTGAACATCGGACTTGACTGAAATTTTAACAAAAAAATTTCACTTCTACTTCTGAAATCTGACCTTGACTTTCTGAGCACATTCTGGTGAGATGTGGTAGAGATGATTCTTGCCGAGAAATCAAAAACTTTCTGGTTACCAAAAATTGGGTTTACTCATAACTGCTTAGACTGAACACAGTCTCTGTATTTAAAGGCCTGGAGTGAGAGAATCAAACTCATCTCTGTAGCTCCTTGGCTCTCCCTATCTTGCATCTCCCGTCCTCCTTGCTTCTCTGTTCCTAGACCTAAAGCTGGGCTACTGGCCAGGTGAAAGGCAAGAAAACATCACTTCTCTGCTTGTTCCATTCAATGTTCTCAAATCCTCCTGTCAGTTTTAAAGAAAGCGCCCTAAAGAACTTGCAATGATCAGATTGTGCCATTTGAGTCTCTGTAATAGCAGTGTTGCAATAACTTAAGGCCTGTGGTGAGTCCCCAGTCTATGAAAAAATCTTTCCATCAGTGTGGATGCGATGCTGAGGCTTACGCGCTGATTCATCCAGAAGGAATGATGTATGCAGGAAGCATTAGGAGAGTTCAGGGCATGCATTTGGCAAAATATTAAACTATGCAATCCTAATGAGCCTTTCGGTGTTAATATCTGTGACTATGAGAAAGAGGTCTCGGGTCCTCCCAGATTTACTTTGTCTCCGCACCGCAGAAAGTAGCGCGCCTTTTAAGAGCAGAGGCCTCTGTGTAAGGAAGAGCTTAACTCCAGTGGCTCCTCTGGTTTTTGACTCCTTGTAATTTTTATATTAAGATAACGCACCATTAAGTAATGCACTGGCTGATCACGTGCTGATTGCTCGCTGTTACTTCAGACACCTATCAGTGCTAAGCAGCCCTTAGTATTTACCCACCTGAACCTTATCACTATATGTACTTAGTAACCTGGATTCATTTGCCATTATGTAGATTTCTTTTCTTTTTTTGGTTGACGCACTCATTCTTTAAAGACAACAACCCAAATAAGCCTGTTCTAGCTGTGCGCTTGCCAGTGGTCCCTGCTAAGCAGGCTGAAATCAGACTGTTTGCGCTTCGAATTTGCTCAATTGGTCCTTTTCCATTACTCAACCTGGATTGCTTCTGTTCACCACCCTTGTCCACTGCATTAACTGTCTATTACCTTGTTTACTATGGCCGTGTTAAATGCCAGCTTATGAATGTCAATTTGTTCTCCAATTAGCTATGCCTTATTGACTTGCCCTTAGACTTTCAAACATGAGCTTTCTGAAGTGCCTATCATTATAAAACTGATTTGTTTAATTTTTTTAAGGGATATAACTTTAATGTGTCCTTTTATTTTTACTGTTATCTTGGGTACCCATATTTAAAGTCTGTTTATGGAGTGGGGTTTATTTTAATAGCTCCATATCTGTGTTAATATTTTGTGACAGTTTATGTACTTAACTCGTGCAGGGGATGCATTAACTCTCTTCTCCTGGATGTGGCATACTAACAGGAACCTGTTAAAGATACAAAGATTTCCCAGAGGTCTGGCAGGTATAGATAAGCGGATGTGTTTTGTGGAAGAAAAATTAAGAAATCTGTTCACTTGAGCATCTCTCAAATATTTCCTCTGCCATGCATAGGAGTGGAAGCGACCGGTGGTGGGCCTGAGAAAGCTGCAGGGGAGGAGGGCACGGAAAGCATGAACCCTTGGCTCTGCAGGGCGGGTGAATACACACGATCCTGTGCCTTCCGCAGCCTTAAACAAGCAGTGT
Organism: Pandion haliaetus; assembly: GCA_013401275.1. Taxonomy (NCBI): domain Eukaryota; kingdom Metazoa; phylum Chordata; class Aves; order Accipitriformes; family Pandionidae; genus Pandion; species Pandion haliaetus. Next base: position 66,244 of record VYZV01021610.1, on the reverse strand, counting down.
CAGTGCAGGACTAACTCATTCCGCCGGGAAATGCTGAAACAAGAAGAGAGAAATCGCACCACGAAGCTAACGGGCTCCTTCCTCTGGCCGGCCAGGCGCAGGTTGGATCCTGTAAGATGCAGAATGTGCTGTAGAGTTGTAAGGAGTTGGAAGTCCCCAGTACCTTGGGGCACCGCGCATTCGTGATCGGGCACATCCCGGCCGTAAGGGCGGTCTGTGTGCTGCCGTCCTGGGCCCTCCATCGTGCCCAGAGGTGGGGTGCATTAGCTCAGGGACGAGTGGACTCAAGCATACTGCTCTGGATCGGTGCTCGCCTACCCACCCGGCCACAGAGGCAGACCAAGCTTGGGTCTGCCCACGGGCTACCACGTCAGCAGGCTGGCACGCACTCCTGCCTCGGTGGTGGCTGGCTGGCTGGCAGCGGCAAGAGACGCTTTGGCTTTTGTAGCTCTCTCTGCGGCAAGGTGTTTTACTGATCTGAGGCCCTGAATTGTGTCCCTTAATCTTTTGGACCGTCTGTAAATGACCCACTGTGTGGGCCACCAGCAAATGCTAAAGTGAATGTCTCTGTTATCACAAAATGGCAAGTGTCCCTGAGCTGCGGGAGACATCTTCTTCTGTCGGAATAAGCAATATGATGGTTTTTCCCCGCTGTGTACGTTGGTACCTGGAGGGGCGTCAGGTGCTGTGAGAGCATGACACGTCACGCTCGCAACAGCCTAATGGAAAGTAGAAAGCAGGCTGCATGAACTAAGGGGTTAAAACCCAGGCAACCTGGTTCCTGACTTTTCTCAGGTTTCTCAAAACAGTCATCTTTGGGCATCTCTGGCAATTATCTCAGTGTTGAATGTGCCTAGAAGCAGTGCTTGGTTTGGACTTGGCTGTTTGAGCGTTTACTGGGAATTACCTGTCATGAGACAGACAGTAACACACTGGCACAAATGGTTTGTTTTTCCTTGTCAGGCATCCTTTCCTGCCTTGGCTCTCTATCCTGGTTTTGGCTGGGGCAGAGTTAAGTTTCTCCTTGGTAGCTGGTACAGTGTGTCCAAAGATTGTTTAATTGTCAGTTTTAAAGCCTATTGACTGGAAATTCAGAAGCATTAAAAAGAAAAAAAAAAAAAAAAAAAAAGCAATGAAATTTTTTCTCAGAGCTCTTGGGAGAGGGAGGAAATTCTGCTTCTCCATCTGTTTTAAACTTAGTTCATGACACCCTAAAGGAAGCAGGCCCTACTTACCTTCGGTACCCACATCCATGCTGGTGTGGTAGTACAGATGTTCAAGCTGCTTGAATGACTTCACTGACCTCCTCCGTACCCTCAGCAGCATTAAGTGGTGCCTGGGGAAGAACAGAGTTTGAGGGATTCACAACTGTGAAACTGCTTCTTACAACGTTTAGGCTGTTATTTGTGACCCCCGTGCTGTTAGACGCAGTGAGCTGCGTTTAGCCATCAGATTTTAATTGCCATCAACTGCTGAGAGTCAAGCATGATGAAATACAGAAGTTGAATTAGACTTTTAATTTTTCTAGTCTTTCATTTCCTCCTTTTTACAGCACCTTGTCTTCCTATTTTGCCAACTGTTTTTTTTTTTTTTTTTAATACTACATCTCTCAAAAAAAACCCAACAACCCTGTATGGTTTGATTCACTGGTTCCCCAAGCACCCCAAATATTGCTTTCGCTTGTTGGTATGTACATTCCAGGTCCATTCTGATTGATTGTATCAGTGCTACTACTGAGAAAAGAAGCACAAATCCAGGTTGAAATCAAGTCAATCAGTCCAAGATTTCCCCTGTTACGGAAATTGAATCCCCTCTCTGAAAATACCACATCTTTCAGTCATCCTTAGTGCTTTTCTTTTGTTTTCTTTCTTAAGCAAACCACCCAAAAAGTTACTTGGACTTTCTAAAGAAATATCTCTGGGACAAAAGCACAGAGAACTCTTAGGAAGGAAGAAAAGCAATGGCTGTGAGGGTGTTTTTGCTGCTTTTTTATGAGTAGAACTGTATAAGACAAGTGGGTTTTGGCATCAGAGCAGCGTCAATAAATGGCTTTTGCAGTTATCTAAATGCTTTAGCTGTGCTTGGGCGTTTAATCTCTTGTAAAAGCTGTTTATTGCCTTCTGTACTGTTCTGCAAGGCACATTATCCTTTAAGTATATGAATGACACAATTAGTCCTCTTAGAGACTTACCAAAATACTGTTGATTAAAGGTCAAGCATAAAAATTCAGATGCTACTCTCCTTAATTAAGAAAACCAGCCCTCCTGCATAAAGATCAGTGTCAGTACTGAAGGGAAATCATAGTGACGGGAAGAATCAAATGGATGCAGTTCTATGGTGAGGATAAATGCTTTGTGGCCGTGTTTGGTTTCTAGGTAACAAATTGAAATCACAAAAGATGTTCATAAAAGTCCATTTGACTATTAGTGATCTTCTCAAAACAGATTGTTAACTTCAATACGCTGTAAAATGTAAGTGGCATTTATAGGTGGCATCACAAATAACGGGCAATCAAACCTCATTAACACTGTAGTTTATAATTGCAGATTACTGTAATTTGTGAGGTATTCAGGATTTTGCAAGGGTATTATTTCTACCATTGGGAGATAATGAACACTGGTAGAAATTTACTGTAAGTTTAGTCTTGTATTCTTCTTTAGAAAACAACAGACACTAAATAAAGACTTCAGCCTTTGGTTTGCAGTCAGAAAAAAAACCCCAAACCAGCAAGTATTACACTGAATTTTGTTTGTGGGGGGAACCCAGACCTTTCAAGTAAATGGATGCTAACCTGCTTTTTCACCCCTCCTTTTGCAAAGAAAGAAATGGAAAGTAAGTAATGCACAGAGGAAGACAGAAATTCGTGTCTGTCCTTTGGACAACTTTCTGATCATCTCTAGCAATTTAATGAAAGGAGCTGTTTTTGGCTTGTTCCTTTATTTTCCATTTTTTAATTGTAGGCAGCAAGATAGATAATTTCTTATAACTATTCTTTGTGATGGCAACGAGCTTGGGCAGTTTGGATGGTGATCTCATAAGTGTTCAACTGCTGGGTATACATCCAAACTCCAAAATGGTTGAGGTTAGTCCTGCATTCATTTGCTTTCAAGTAGCATTTGATTGGTACATGTCCTTACTATCAATTAGGAAAGTGTCCTAACCTTCCACAAAAGTTAGGGCTGAGTTCCTCCAAGTTTTAAGGGTGTTCATGGATAGGGACTTGCGTTTGCTTTCTATGGTCTTTAAGGGAAGTGTGAATTTAGATCTTCTTCTGAACTGTTAAATAATTGTGGTGTATGCACTTATGCCTTGCTGCTGGTGGAAAACCTTTCCTCCAAATGGAGGAACAGCTTAGGTTTTTGTCCATGGTTCCGTTCTTTAGCACCAAGGATTGCATTAATTTAGTCTGGTTATAATTGCTGAGGCAGATTAAACTTGTAATCGCATTGACCCAATTATCATACAGAACACACTGTTTCCCTACCCTGACACTTAGAGTATGTTAATAGACTGCATAGCTCCCTCATCCCCGAACCAGTTATGTCACAGTTACTAATGCAATTTGATCTGCAGGGCTGGCTTTGCCTATTTTTTTGGTAAGCCTCTCTGTTCCCTCATCCCTGAGAATGCCTGACTGATGAATTTAATTCTTCCACAAAACTTCTCCTAAAGATAAAAATAAAAGTCATTTTTCAAAACAATGCTGACTGTCTGCTGAACTCCCAGGTCAAATCAAAGGGGAGCAGTCACAGTGGGCAAATTGCAGGGATCTCTTCAAAGGAGGCCTGCTGCTCAGCAGAACAGCAGAGGGAAAATATACTCTAGCAGTGGACAAATATCAGAGAATTCTGACAACCATCCACATATTCAGGGCACATGCCAAGTACTTTGAAGATAAAGACATGTTATAAGAATCAGACTGATTTGCAGGATTGCTGGGTTTTGGCATAGTCAGCACCGCTGCAAGTACATGTGTACTTAGCTGGTTTCAGACTTGGAAGTTGTTGGAGGACTGCACTGGGACTACCTAAGCATCCTGCCAGCCTTCCAAAACCTAAGGGATTCAGGCTTCGGTGTCTGCCACCAAGAGCAGCTGCAGCCAGAATGAGCAATCCTCCTAAAAAAAACCCCTCAGCAGCATCCGTGTACTTTCAGCTAGCATGCCTGAGGATAGCCTGCAATTGCTTGAAATTGTAGAGCAACAACGTTAAAAGATGTGCAAGTTTTATTTTTTGACTGCATTCATGGTTCACAAGCAGAAATAAAAATGTAAACCCTCCAATTTACGTCCTCAGCCAAAAACGTGGCAATTTGCAAAGCAAAAAATAGCAGCCGCTGGTATTCTTGACAGATGTAGTTTTGCTAATTTTAGGAGATATCCCTAAAGGTGAGCTTGGAAGGATGTCATATCTGACTCTTATCTTTGAATCCCATATACTTATGTTTATTAAAATCAATATAATCCATTAGCCTACATTGTTTCCATTTTTAATAATCTATTGATATATTGCCTGGGCTTTTACGGGACTAAACAAATTTCCTCTTTATGTGCCCTGTAATAGCCGGAGGTCAGGCTGGTTGAGAGCAGTTGCTGTATATAAATGTTTATTTACTGCCTGACTACTGATTGAGAACATATCTGGTCCACAGGCTTCAGATGGCTTTTAAACTAGAGATTTATGGCTTACTTCCTGTTTTCCAGACACAGTACACCATTTTTAAATAAAGTAATGAATGCAGGGTATTGTGAAAATAATAGCCAGGGATTGCCCCAAACTCCACGTTTGAGAACATGGACTGTCGGGACCTCCATTATTTCATCATTCGTTTTCTATTGGTGTGGGTTTATGTACATTAAGCACCCTTCTGTTTCATTTTCCTTTGTGCCAGCATGTCTTTTTAGTCTGGAGCTGCCCTCCTAGAGCAGCCGAAGTGCCCGCCTCGGCCCCTCAGTGGCCAAGCCAAAGCAAGTTGGAAAGCCGTAGCGAAGAACCTGACCAAGCTTTGCCTAGCAGCTCTCATTGCCTAGCGGCTTCTCTTCTGTTAGCCACCAGTTCAGCAAAGCATTTACACTTAGGCTTGGCTTTAAGCGTGAGTCCAGGTCCCTTCTTTGTCTGGTTTCTTGCCTTTTTGCTTCCAGCTGACAGTGTCTTGCAGAAAGTCCTTATTTTTAAGTTCCTAAAAGGAACGACTGAAACAGACTTGTTTGGCTTGGAGCTCTGTTTATGTATTTTTTTGAAGCCACGTTACATGACACATTAATTAACTAGTCTTGTCTGAGTCCTGTGTCCCACGTGGGATATGCATCTGCTTCATCTGTTAGATGTTAAACATGCTCTAGTCTTTACCCCTGCCACTTAAAGCTGTATCCGAAGTAATGAGTGCCGAGTTCCTTTTAGGCTTTTGTTCTCCAAAAGTGTGAACATTCATCTACCCGGCAAAATGCGAATAGCCCCTTTGTCCCTACTGTTACGAGGCAAGGAAATAACATTTTTCATTATATTATTGTGGCAAAAGCACTTACGAACGTAGTATCTTGAACTGATGACAGCGGACAAATAGCTAATGTTGTTACATGGCTGTGACAATAGGATGTCTGTAATCAGAAGTTTGCGTAAGTTCTTGGTCTCTGACTGATACCTGCTGCACAGCCATAGTCAGAGAATTTCAGTTACAAATCATAATTTCATACAAGAAAATTGGCCATCATTTAGGACATTCTTGCCTCACAGGGATTCTTCCATGTGTAAATCCTGATAGTCTAAATTTCCTGGCAGCAAATTGGATGCGAGTACAAGAGCAATTGACTGTAATTGTCCCCTGGGGATGGGATCATTTATTTATTTGTTTTTGCAATTTTCATTCACCCAGCGAATATCACTTCCCTCTGGACATAATGTGGGTTAGAATGATCATTGTTATAAAGATGGTTTACGTCCTCATGGAAATCTGTTGATTTAAGAGCCAAACTACAGCTTGCAGGAGACAGCAATTTAAATAGGCAAACTAGTAGTAGGTCTGCTGCTGGGAGGGCTGATGGCCGCAACGCTCTCTGCCTCGTGTACTGAGCCAGATTTGGCACCGCTGACATCAGTGGGGGAATTTTTCTACTGATTTCAATGTGTGTGCCTGCGGGGGCAGGGGAGGGGATTATATTTACTGCTGTGAATACCTTTTCTCCCAGACTGTGCCTCGCTTGGTGATTTAGACGGCAACCTTGCGGGGCAAGGGCTAGTGGCGTGCGGACTGAGCAGGCGTGGGGTAAGCCAGCTCCCATTTGAACGTCTTACAGTCATATTAGCCAGGTCTCTGGAGGCTTTTTAAGCAAGTTCTGTCATGATGTTATTGTGATTGTGCAACCTCTGAGCAAGGCTGTTGTGCATCCCTCCAGCTCAGAGGGCAAAGGCACTCTGGGCTGCTTGCTTGGGTCCAGGGTAATTGCACCCTGCTGGCAAATCACCAAAGTAAAGACGACTTGTAATACTGAACCAGCTCAATTCCATTTTGTTTTCTAGACAAGAGGCGTTGCACAGTGCGTCACTTCAAATACGAATAAAGCAGTGGGCCTCTCGCGTGATGGACCGTCATGCTCAGGAGCAGTTCTTTTTAGACCTCCATGAGCTTCCTTGGCCATGTATGTGTGATTCCTGTACTGATCTCTGGCCCCTAGCTGATGCTGTTCATCTGTTGGGGCAAGTTCTCGCATTGCAGAGATCCAAGCGTGGCTTTGACAACAATTGAAGTATTTTGGCGACGCTGCAACACGACAGCAGTTGGAGGAAATGTGGAAGGTACTCTGTTTTTCTTGTAAGAAAATGAGAGTGAAGAGAGGGGGCTGCATAAGTGTCATGTTAGAGTGGCCCTGATGCACAGTCGTAGGCCCTTCGTGTAAGTTTTATGTGCATTTTTAACTTACTAGTCCATTAAAATGAGTCCTAATCAAAGCAACACACAGCGCAGTGTGGAATGTATCCTGCCTGGGGAACACAGAGCTCCTTCACGGAGAATATGTTCATTAAAATGTGTAACGACAGGCATACCTCCCTGATATTTTGTATGGTCATTAAATGTCTGATATCAGCATTTTCTATAATAAGTATGCAGCATTCTTTATGAATGTTTTTGGCACCAGCAAAAAAGTGGCAAGGAGGGGCTAGGTGAGTCGCTGCCCTTCTCGCATGATGTGCAAAGTTCCAGGAGCGTTCCCTCCGTGCCTCTGTGTGAAAGCAGCACCACAACAGTTACGGCAAGGATCTTTATTTTCTTTGGACTGTGAAGCATGGATCCTGATACGTGTGGGTACTCACAAGATGGAAGAAGTGAGGGAAAAGTCAGAAAGCATCAAGGGCTTGATTCAACACCCATTAGACTCAAGTGGAGAGTGATAGATTTTAAAGGGAACCTACAGATGCAATAGCTACTTAACAGGACTTTCAAAAGCACTTGGGTGTCTAATTCCCACTGATTTCACGTGAGGGAATTGGCCTTCACTTATAGGACATGATTTACAAACAGAGGTTCTTCCTTGTGTAGATCCCACTGATCTGTAAATTGCTTGGCAGCAAATTGAATGTGAATATGAGCACAATTGGCTGTGATCGTCCCCAGGGCACAGGATAATTTCTTTGTTTTTACAACACCCGTAACATCTAGTAAACACAGTTTTCCTGAAGGGATGATACAAGAGGTTCCAAGGAGAGCTAGGCTCCTGGCTGCTTTTGAAAATCCTTAAATTTATTTTTAAATACCAGAATAGCTTTAAAAATTTGGGAATCTTCCCGTTATCTTCTGGAGCAATACTCAAATGTTTAGAGGCTTGCCTCAACTCCTCAATCACTAAGAGGAACTGGTAGTGATGTAGAGGAAGATTTGGTTTCACAGAAGTCTCTCCTCTGAGGAGTAGGAAACAGAGGGTTTAATAACTTCCAGATTCTATCTGCTGCTAAAAAACCCAACAACACTTAAACTTGTACATAAGTAAAATACATCTTTTTCATCAACTTTCAAATTTTTAGTTAAAAATGAATTCTTTGCAAAAGACGAGTGATTGTATTTCAGTGAATATCCGTGCTGTGATTAAACCGGTGCTTTGTATTAATTAGCTAAGCATACACAGCAGTCGTGGATTCCGGCTGATCTGCAGCCCTCAAAAGCAGGACAGGAAACTTTCTGTGCTGATGCATGTTCTGCATACTTACCTTTTGCCTCTGCTTTATTTTGAAGTGAATAATAGCTCGAGTTTGTGGGATAAGAGCATGGATGTGATAGTAACTTCTCAAATATCTGCTAGAGGTTTTTTAAAGACGGCACAGAGCACCATACGTTGGAGACAGGGATGAATAATCTGCTAAGCATCTTCATGTGCACTGAGCCCTGGCCCGTTCTGTCCTCCCCAAGTTCCTTAGGTGGCCAGAAGCTGAGCTTACAGTGTTTCTCTGAAATGCCGTATTAGCTGAAAATAACCCACCTTCATGGTTAGTTCACCTTTTGTGAAAATGTCTCTTTAAAAAAGAGTTTTATGGGGTAAGCTGCCTGCCAAGTGTAGCTTTGTGTGGTCATGGCAGCTAGGCATTCACCAGCCCAATGCCTAGCGAGCACAACTGTGTTGCAAATTCTCCGGTTCGTGTTCCAGCAGCTTGGATTTCTTCATAGGTGAAAGCAAGAGAGGTGTCTGCTCTGGGGGCAAAGCTGCTCTTGCCCCTCGCTGCCGGCTAGAACGTGGTCTCTTTCCCCAAAGTAACAAATGCTGCAAATGCAAGAGCTAGCAGTGAATCTGAAGAGTACCAAGCTCTCCAACCTAGGCTAATCTGATCAGAAACTTAAAACGATTACATCACAGAATAACTAACAGCTTAGTAACCGGAGCAAAGCAGGAAAGGCCTTAACTCTTCACCCTGGATGTGCATGCAAAAAAAGCAAACCCAAAATAACCTTTTCTTCTGTCTGTCAAGTACAAGCGATCAGATGATTTGCAGGGAAGTGCTGTGATGAAATAGGATGCACGAGTGAACTGGAAGTCCTGAAGGAGATGTAGCAATTATGGTTGAAAAGAAATGGAGGAACTGGCCTAGAGAGTGAGGAAAGCTGAGAACAAAAGCATATGAACTAACTTCTTATTAACTTTAAGAAGCTAAAGGTGGGCTGGAGTCGAATACTGCAGTGATCCACCTGCAGGTCAGTCACAATGCCCACATATAATAAGCGTGTAATATGATTTCTATAGGATGTGAAAAGTGGAGTTGATCAATTCTTGCTACCCCACCAGAAATGAGTAATTACTTATTGACTCTAAATCCCTTCTTCTGAGTACAAGAGGACTCTTGCTTTCTGGCGGCAAGTGTTAGGGCCCTGCCGCACCAGAAACTGTATGGCTAAGCAATAGGCAGGCAGACCTGGCTCCTGGAGGTTCACAGTCCGTTCTGCGTATGGCCAAACTAATCTGTGGTGGAACTGAACGAATTTTAAGGGTATTACACCCCAGGCTTAGAGCATTTCTAACTGTTTGCTTTCTGCCCTTCCACACTCAGCAAGCTGTTCAAGCTTCTATCCTTTGTTTGGATGTTAATGATTTCCTTGATGACAAGATAATCCAAATTAACTTTTTATTGCCCTGTAAAATCAAAGTAGGCGAGGAGTGCACCTGGTGATTTTGGACTTCAGCAGCAGGGCTGCCCATGAGCTACAAGAGCAGGTTTTGGAGTGTTTCTTTCTCCTCCCTCTCTGTTTTTGAGAAAGGTCTGGGGCTGTGGGTGCTAGAATGAACACCATCCAGCAAGCGCAATGTGTAAATTTTGAACAAAATATTAAACATGTGGTTTGTGTTTCAAAACCCGGAAAATATTATGAAAGCAATAAAATATCCCTACTGCAGGCAGCCCGAGAGGGCTCTCCCTTTGTGAGTACACGCATTCAGATTTAGTTATGTGTCATTCTCCAGCCAGCTTCGTTCCAGGGGCGCCAGACCTGGGTCTTACGTTGCCTTGAGCCAGGCTATGCAAAGAAGCTGTAGAAAATATAGGAGCAGCAGCTGCACTGTGCCACTAATGGAGGTCGTTCCAGACCAAGTGAAAAGGAAGGGAATGAAGATCTACCTCCACCCATGGAGTCTGTGCTGTGCACCTATAGCCACTCCACCAACAAGGAGTCTCGTAACAGGCTGACGCATAAACTTTCAGACAGACTTGCAGGGGGCACGGGTGCCTTCTAAGGCCTGCAGTGCAGATAACTAGTAGTGGTCACGGGGCCACATTGTGTTTTTCAATGGCTTGGTATTCAACGGGAGTTAGTTCTGGCTGGCTGAAGTCCTGCCTCGTGCAACAGACTAATATGAAACCGTCTCTGAAAGGAATCCTTGCTGTCTTCAAGGGGGGCTTCAGGGGTGTGCTGGCCTTAGCAAGTTAGAGGGATATGTTTCAGCGTGGTGACTACGGGACTTTTGGCATGTATATGCACACATGCAGAAATTCAGTGGCCTGAGAGATGGCTAACAGTATTGTGAAGTGTCATAGAAAAACTTGGGAAGAAATAATTACCTCGTAACTGTTTCTAGTAGATAAAGTAATAGGGTGAGTACATTAGCAATAGGATTCCCGTGTTGTTGTGGCTTCAGATTTAATCAAAGCTACAGTTAAACAAATCATTGTTTAGGGAGCACGGACACTTTATTTTTTTTAATAGCCTGTGACCTGCAACAGAATTTAGGTTGGGTGTTAATGACCAAAGGTTTTGCAAGTAATTAAATTTGCGGAAAGCACTATCCCTGAGAGGCTGAAGAGCGTACTTGAGAACAGGCATGCGTCTGTGTGTTGCTAGAGTCTTAAACTTTAGTAGGCTAGCTGTGCATAACTTGATTGGAGCTCATACTCATCAGTCCAGGTGGCTCTTTTAACCCAAGTCTTGAGTTAGATACACTACTGCTGTTGTATTTTATTAACTTAGTAACAAAATACTATGAAACTATGACATGCGTGTTTAAATCATAGAATATGACTATCTGATTTTTTTTCTTGGGCAAAATAAGTGACATGAGTATGCATGACATGAGATAGAACTTGTCTACATCATAGGAAAAGGTTTAATATATTCCAGTTGAGAATCTCACGTGTATATTGTATATTAAGTTAAGTACGTGTGTATATATATTGTACGCACTCTTTGCAAAGAGAAGGCATGGACTGTTGTGTATGCTATAGTGCGTTCCTAAAATGTAGCTTTGTAATACGAGCATTGTTTCAGGATTCATGCACAAGTCATAGTGAATCTTCTCGTTATCTTTCAACCATTCTGGTTCTTATAAAGTCATTGTCGTCTTCATCTAAGCCTTTGTGCTACCCTTCAGCAATCTGATAGGCCACCATATTTCACTTAAAGTATTGTGCCTGTATGACCATATTTCAAAAATGAATGAGAGATGTGTCATAGATAAAATCAGAAGAAACCTTACGTTTTACCCAACTTCTCAGATCACAGCTTTTTTGAGAGTATGAAATAAAAAAGTCATTAAACTAAATATATGTAAAATTTCATTTCCACGCTTGAGCGAGCATCCTGGTTGCAATAAGGATATTTGTGACATCTGTGCTTGGAAAGAGGGCAAGATTGTGGAAACCTCACCAAAGGGCTCGTTCTTCCAATGGCTCAAACCCAGTTTTTCACACCCTGGAAGACTCGATTTATTTACTTTATTTTATGTCAGGGGCTGCTTTTACTCAGGTCATGCATTATTCATTGATTTCTGACTGTCTGATACAGAACCACCTCTTGCCTGTGGGATGAAATCTGCGGTGCCCACTCTGAAATGCTGACTTGTGTGGAGTTAATTAGGCATGAATTAGAAAGAGGGGGCCGAAAAAGCCACAGAGGTGCCACGAAGAGAGGGTACTGCCAAGACAAGCTAAGCAGCAGCCCAGGGCATTATGGGTTAATTATTATTTAGGATTTCTAATGGATCGGAGACACACTTAGGTGGAGTCCAATTAGTGCTGCTGAGCCCTTACTTTGCATAGGCTGTAGCAGGGTCCTGGGAGATGGCAGTAGCAAAAGGAATGGAAGTGACTGGGGAGGGGTGTAAAGAGTTGGCCGGCGATGGGATGTTTCGAGCATGTGACCAAAGACATATAGGAAACTCTGGTGATCCAGTTTAATCTGGCAAAAGCATGTGACCCTAATTCCTGGGTAGAGTTGTTTGTGCTAGCAGTGGAGTCTCGGTTACGGTCTTAATTTTTACCCTGCCCCTAACATTTTAATTCATTGTCTTCCCTCTGTGGTGGCGAAGTGTCCTACAGAGGCTCTTTCCTGGCTGAGGCACTACTAAAGTAGCTGAGTGCTTCTTTGAGTTACTCTTTGCTGGATCTTCCTTCTAACAGTAGTTCAGTCGGTGCCGATGGCTTGTGTTGGCCAAGTGTATCTCATCCCCAGAGAGCTGTGAAGGAGACATCTTGGGGGGGAAAATGCAGCATCTCTTGGAAAGTGCATGGCAAAATATTGGGAGAGAAAGTAAAGATAGAGAGTAGACCCAAGGGAGCGCCAAGGACAGGGATGAGGCGCAACGTGAAATCATTTGAGTCTGAAAGAAGGCCTTCGCTTTCTTGGTCACGAGGGTACTGCATGTCCCCTACACAGGCTGTGAAGGTCCGTAGCTCATCAACCACATGGCCTCTCCAGTAACGTGTATGAGGATTCAGATTGCTTTTTCATGGGATTGGGCCTAAGGAGCTGTTCTAAGTTATGTGAATAATTCCCAAGCAGTGAAAGAGGTGACAGTCCTATCTCCTGGGTGGAAGAGAATTTGAGATTACATCCACATAATTTTTGTTGTCCAAGTTGGCAAAGGACAGTATGATCAGCTTGAATACTGCTTTCCTCCAATAATGAGCTGTCACCTTTTTTAAAAAAAAAAAAAGTTTTAATATACAACGCTGGACCTCGTACAGGACAAAGAACAGCAGTGCTGCCTGCCTTTCCATTTTGACCCTTTTCCTGAGAGTATCTTGCTAGATGTGTTTTGCATTGCAGGGTTCATCGTTCAGATTCCTCTTCTGACTCTTCTTTAGACAAGCTACTTGAAAGATACCTGTAACACAACTATTAATTAAAAATAACAAATGTCAAAACCATTCCTCTTTTCCCCATACCTGCTGGGTGTGTTACAGCTCTCCAATATGTTCTGTTTCCATGAACTGGCCAGTCCATTCCCTTCAATCAAACCCCCAAAGCTCAAGCGAGCCTTTATCCAATCAAAATGCCCGTTTCCCTGGTCAGAGAAGCGCATTGTTAGGTTTCGGTAAGGGATATTATTAGGTAGTCACGAAGCAATCCTTCTATTTCACCTTAAAGGCCAAAGGTTTGGGGATTTTGTATGATGCCAGGGCAAAAGCCTTGGGGTTTGGACCCAAAGACATCTAGTGACTGGTAAAGCAACTCTCTTTGTCCACCCAAACTTCAAATGCTGACAACTAAATGCTGTCCATCTAGGCCCTGGCTGAAGCAGCCTTCTTAGCTGGAGGGTTTGCATCTGTTCTTGTACCTTGTCAGGCAGCTGCACTGTGTTGCCACTAGTGCTGGACATGAGAGGGATTGCGTGTTAGACTGAACGGGGTGCTGTAGGCCGGTCTCCTTTATGGCTTGTCTGTGGCTATGAGAAGTCCTCAGCAAGAACAGGGACATTATGAACCCAGGACTGCAAAACAAGAGGAAAGTGTTTTCTTTTCTTTTTTGCAGCAAGAAGAAGGGATGGGGAAAAGTTGTAAGTGCATAAACTCAATGCATTTACAATGTTTTGTGCTAAAGCTTTGCGTGCAAGATTACCTACTGTGTACTGCGTCTTTAAAACGCTAATGGGCCCACTGGAAAAAAAAAACAACAACAACAAAAAAAACCCCAAACCCATGACAGTCCACTAGCAACTAGCACACTAACAGGTTCTCATCTGACACCAGTAGGGAACCGAAGATATTTTATTATTTGGAAACTCCATATAGGGAAAGCCAGCCTTGAATCTGTCATTACTCCAAGAACCGCACCTCCCCTGGGAGTTAATTATTTTCTTAAAATGCAACTTGTACTGTTAGTTTAAAACATTCCAACTGTGTTCGCACTCTTTAAATCTTCTGTAAACCTTAGAGTTTAAATCACTTGCAGATAAGAGTAATTCTATTAGAAAAAAAAAGTTCGGTGGAAGGGGAAAGAGAGGGAAATAAAAGGGCATTGATAGAAGCGTCCTTTGGGTGCCCATTGCCCTGTCACCTTTAGAACTTGGCAGGAGTTGCAGCCCACAGTAACTTTATAGGTCCTGGCACAGAATGAAACAAAATAGGTGCATGCCACATTTTCCTTCCAAAAAAACACCAGCGAGAGACTTACCTCCTTTGTAAGAGGCTGAGTATCTGAGAAGGTATGTTAAATTTAAAAAAAAAAAAAAAAAAAAGAAAAAAGGTTAGTGAGACTGACAGGTCATAGCCTTTTCTGGGCTTCTATTTTGAAAGAAGGTATTAGGCAAAGGGCTGCCTCTGGCTGGAAACACATTTGGTAACTGAAGGGCTTGTAGAAGTGTTTAAATATAGGGCGCTACTGCAATGTTTGACCATCTTAGCTCCTCTTGCTTTGGCTCCTTTTGCTGCTTTCATG
>VYZV01021610.1:14367-51573 GCA_013401275.1 Pandion haliaetus | reverse complement strand
AAAAAAAAAGAACTCATTGCTGCGGGTTTGCCACGAGTGAGCCAGGGAGAGAGTGTACGTGTCATTTTTGGAACCGTCTGTGCAATCTTTCGTATGCTGTATTGGCCAGGCTCCTAGAATTAAGGGTAATTCAGTGGTTCCAGAGCTTGGCTTTTTTTTTTCTCCCTCTTGCCCTCCCTAGCCCCCCTTTCTCTCTCTAATTTGTTTGGGCTGAAAATCAGCTTCCCAAATTCTTTGAGTACTGTTTTTCTTTTTTTTTAACCAGTTTTCTTTCGCAAGAGTGGATTGGTTGAGCTGTTATTTTAATCAGTAGCACGTACCGAACACCCCACACCTGTGGGAACCGTTCGTGAAAGAAGAGAGATGGGTAAGAGCAAAGCGCCCATCGCTAATAATGCTGTGTGACACTGGCTGTGGCTCTGGTGGCACAGCTGTAGAAAAAAGAGGTATCTCGATCTAGTAATCTTCAGAGACACTGTTGACTCGCTGGATGCTGCCTGCTGGGGGACAGCCACAGGCTGTGAAAATTCTCTCCTCCTGTGCCTGTGAGCCAGCACGGGTAGTGTCCGAGTGTGGCTACGGCCTAGCGAGACTCTCTGGTAGCTAAAATAATAGAACCTGTTATTTTGTGAAGCAAATTCCCCCCGCCTCGCCAAAACAGCTGGATTTGATGGGGCTGTTAAACTCGGACATACCCTAAAACTGGAACCATCCCCCAGCCCTTCACTGGGTCAAAGGAAGGACCCTAACAGGAGACCCAGTTCCTACTGAACAGTGATTTCTGCAAGTGAGAGCACTGCACAGAGTTATCTTCTCCTCTCGATCCCTCAAAATGTCAGCTTCATAAAAGCACACTGATTCTTGCACGCTCAGGTGGCTTAAGCATTCATTGAAAAAAGTACATGCTGTTGCACATCTGACTCGGAGAGCCCGAACGTTGAGGCCCTGTACCGACGAGCTAAATTGCATGACTCGGGTAGCAAACTAAACCTTAAGGCCTTGGGGTTTGTTACAGTGAGCCAAAGAAAAAATGGCCGATGGATTTTAGTTTTTTAATAGCTTGTTCTGAAAAGAAACACCCATGATACGATACATAAATTTGTCAGATGCTTCCGCTTTACTTTAGGTGCGTGTCTTTATGTGTATTCCTAACTTAAAACAGATGAGATATCAGTGCCGAATAAGTTAACATATTCATTATGCTCATGCTTGCAAACAGCTCTGTGCAGAGCAAAGTCATCAGGCTACAGAAGGCGAGGATGAACGTTACACCTTACACGCCAGAGACAGGCAGCGTGATGGATTCTTTTGCACATTGCTGTGCGGGTCAATATTAGCCTCACCCGCTGCACCCTGGGACTTCTGTGATGTATCACGTCGATGATTTATGTCTTAAGAAATGTGAGTTTTGATGCAGCGTTACCTTGGCTCTGCTGGCAGCACCGTCACCTTCAGGCCAGAAGGTTATTTAAATTCTACACCAGGACTTTGTTGTCGGCTGGTGGAGCGTGCTAGGAGAGGAGCTCCCCTGCTAGCTGTGCCGCTCTCGGGATGACATATCGGAAAGGTGTCTCCCATGGCTACGCAGGTGGGACATTAATCTTTTGGCACCTGGAAGGAAAGTAGTGTCAGGCAAAAGTGAGGATCCGCTTTCACAGCTTTAGTTGCATCTTCTCAGGGGAGGGGGGTCTGCCCTTTTTTTTTTTTTTTTTTTAAGTGCCCTGTTTTTAAGTGCAACGTGTTGTGACTGAGGCACTGCGTGTCAGCATAGATCCACTGCGTGCTTCATCACCTGCATTTACAGAACTGGTGAAATCACACCCCTTCGCCTACATGGACTGTCAGGAGGCTGTTCCTTGTACACAGTTACCATCTTTGCAGCTTCAATCACCATTTTATAGAGAAACTGAGGCAGGGACAGATCACAGGACGTACCCCTCACGTGGACTCAATTGAGAATTGGAATTGAGGGGCTTTGTCCCATCACACTGCCTGTGGCTGAGCACAGAGATGATTCAAGTTCCTTGTGCCACACATAACCAAAGGGCATCTCTGATTTAAATACATTGGAAGTGCAAGAAACTGCAGGAAAGAGATCGACATGTTCTGAAAAACTGATCCTGCCAAACTTCCCTTCTTGAATTAAATGACCCTAGAATCAAACATATGGGAGGAGACATTTGAGAGTGGCTGTGCAAGGCCCCTCTTTAGTTCAGGCCAAAGAAAAAGCAGAAAGAACCCAAACGTTCTATGCTCCGGCTGAATTTCTGGTCAGGCTGGATGCTGCAGTAATGAAGCTGCCACAAGAAATGTCTGTTTTCTTAAGCTTTTTTGCATCATTTTGCAAGCGCCAGAAGATTTCTGTGGTGCACATGTGCAGGTGAAATTTCAGATCTCTTCTATCTGCATGCTGGCAGGCTGTAGTAACCTTTTCTGCTTTTTATTCTATGACCATTTGTCTCGGAGTCTCTTGAGACCTGGGAAGGTGATTAAATGTTGTGATGCAGATAGAGTTCTTCTGTTCTGTAGAAATAACACTAGCAATATAAGTGATGAAAGAATTTCTTTCCCCAGGCTAGTCTTTTTGACGGAAAATTCTTGCACATAGGTTAAATTTGAACAGATCAAGAATATTTTCTGGAGGTATTTGTGACTTTCTCCAGTTCAATTCAGGCAAGTAAAACTTTTCATACAAAAGGATTCTAACGTAAAGCACAGAAGAGTCTTTATACAGGTGACTATCAGCAGAGTAGGAAACACTTATGATTATGTTTTTAGGCAGAATAAACCTGTGTAAAGTACAAGTTCCCTCTTAAAACTGAACTGTGTGTAATGAGACACAGGAGCCCACTGAAAATAATGAGCTGTTAAAGAAATAAACAGTTAAAATAATAACAAAAGGCTAAACAGCTTCAGAAAGACAAAAAAAAGTCAAATGTGATGTAAAGACATACTTGCTTACAGAGAGTAAGGCGATCCGCTTGAAGTGCATAAACATGAGAAGCCCTGGGTAATATTGCTGCTGTTTGCACAGTTTACACAGACGGGCTAAAATATCCTATTAATAATAAGAAATGCACTCAGAGCTTGGAAGTACTTTGCGAACTTCAAATATCTCCTTCAAATCTCCCTGCAAATGAAAGTGATTCCATTTGGCAGCGCTGGAACCGAAGCACAGGCCTGCCTGCGCTCTCAGGGATGTTCACGGAGATGGAGGAGGTGATTGTGGTCACCGGGCGCTGTGCCTTTCACGTGCCCACGTGCAAAAGCAAGAGATGGAGGTAACGCAAGTTTTCTCTAGCGTTTGCCTGTTCCCAGTCGACTGGGATTCACGTGCAATCTTTGTCGGAGCGCTGTGGCTGAGGAGGCCACTGAAATGATTAACGCTGCGCTGGTTTCTATTGCGAGAGCAAACAAAGAAGCAATCAACGCAACTCTTTTTTTGAACAGTGCTTTAAAAGGGGGGGAAAAAAGGCGCGCATCGCGGGAAATCAGGTGACGTTCTGAAAGCCCCAGAGGCACCGAGCCCGTCACCAAAAGCGAGCTGGTGAGGAGGGCAAGGCTGTCAGCAGAGCCTCGAAGGGTGAGAGCCGCCTCTGCCCGACAAGGTGCCATGCTGCCCATCAGCCAGCACCGGGCACTGCCTCTGCTGCTTCGGCCGCCCGGCTGCGCCCTGCTCCCGCTCCTCGCCTTCCTGACCGCTCCAGGGATTTGCACTCGCTCTCTCACGTTGTTTTGCAAGGGCCTTGCGATAAGAGTCTATCCCTTTTGTTTGTCAGAAAGCGTGGCTGTCCTTGCTGCGTAGGTGAGCTGCAGAAAGGGCACAAAGTTTTTCTTCAGGATACAAAATCGTTAGGACTACGCTGGGGACGTGAATTGTGTCCGAACTGAAAATGTACTTGCCCGAATGTTGCCTGTTCCAGCATATTTATGGAATAGTGCCTTTCTGCAGTAAAGGCTGTCATCCGTACCTCCTTTCCTGTAGAGAAAGAATTGAGTCTATCATTAAAAATCTGTTCGAGCCGCAGTTTTAGGTATTGTGCTCATCTCATCAGGTGAGCTGCAAAATAGTCCGGAGACACTATCATCCACCTTTGCCTTCTGCATGTGAACTGAATGGCAGCCAGCAAGCCGGCTGGGCCCTCGGCTTTTTATTAAAAGCCTAGGAGATGCGGCTGTGGGCAGTGAGGGCATGTCCCCCCCTTTAGCCGTGATGGTATCTGACGACGCACAGTAACGTGCTGGGACAATGGGACTGCTCCCGAGAGCTCTGCCACCAAAGGCTGCCCGGTTCTTTCTTTTCACACAGTAAAAGTTGTCCACTGGCGTTAATTCCTATTCTAACTTAAACGGAATTTCTCATCCTACTGGAGCATATAACAAGAAGTAATTAGTTTTAATGTATCTACAGCGTCTTCAACAGAAAAGAAGAATCTCATACCCTTGGCTCTCCTTGGTGTGACTAAGCCTCATTAAGGTTCTTGAGGTTAAAAAGAAGCATGCAAAAAGAAATGTGCTTTGTATGAGAGAGAGAGATGCCCCTTTCTGTTTTACTTTTACTTGCTTATCTCTTCTGGGGTCATGTTCGTCCCTCTGTGTCCTCCCTTCAGAACACCAGTGGTATAGAACAAAGCTGGGTGTAATTTGCAGAGCAGACGCGTTGCAACAGCCAACGAGAGTCAGAGCTTACCGCTGAGAGGTGGTGAAAAGGCTTGTGGAGTTGGGGGGAAGGTGCCATTAGCATTTGGTAGAAGTGGGCCTCAGCACCTAGCACGCGACAGACTAAACCAGACAGTTTGTTACACTCTGGCCCTTGGAGAAAATGGCTTTTGTGCTGGATTGAAGACAGGTGAATAGGAAGAGGTGATTAAATGAAGTCTCTGTGAGATGCTTCATCCGGGCCATGGGGTATGAATCACACTTTTGACCACGAAAAGATCTTATTCCTGCCCCACCATGGAGCAGCCAACTGGTGAAATTGGACAACCAAAGCTGAGCATGGTCAAGGAAGAAGTTTTTTTCAGATAGGTTGGCTCAAAAAACTCAGAGTATTTTAGGAAGAGACCAGAAAAACCTTTATTTTGTTCTGCCTAGAGGCTGCTTGATTACTCTCTTCATCAGTCTTTTTTACATTAAGGTAAAACAAGGCACTTTTTTATGCTTGATGACCTGAACATTCAGCACACGTGTTCCAGCACCCGACTGAAGAGACAACAAAGCTGGCTTGAGCGTAAGTTTAGGAGTTGGCCGGCCTTTCCAGTGCTAGCATGTTACTCTTACTGAAGAGGTGAGGCATCCAGGGAAGTTCATCCTTGTGCCAGCTTTCGTTGGCCATGTCTACAGAAATGTTAAGCACTGTTTTTAACATTGCATTTGCTTGTTTTTGTTTCTTTTCTGCTATTGGTTCTGTTCCAGGACTGTTGAGTGTATGGGGATGCAAGTAAAGTGGCATTCTCTGTTGCCTTAATTTTGTCAGTTGGAAAGCTTTAAAAGTTAATGTTTACATGAAATGATCTACAATTCATCTAGCTTGGTGCATGTTTGTTTAACATACTTAGGTGATGGCTATATTTTTTTCTTTTTAAACTACTTGCACATTACGGTACTTCAGCGATGCATGCAATTTTAACAAAACCTATCTTTCTCTAAGCCCTTATCACAGTTGTTAAAGATTTTTCTGTTAGTTCTGTAATTACACCTTTGAAAGACTTTTATAGGTATTTCTCACTTCAGGACAAAAAAAGCATTTTAACATAAAAGTCCTTCAGAGTGAATAGAAAATGAAACTTTTTGCTGGATTTTGGGCATTCTAATGGGTTTCAGAATAAAATACATTTCAGATGCTCCTGAAAGTCTTAGGAAATTAAATTCCATGGGCCAGTTCTTCAACCCGTAGAAATCATTGCAGCATCACTGGTTTGCACCAAGCGCATAGCCTGACCCAAATATGTCCTCTGAAGGCCTGCAGGCTTGCTGAATTCCTAGGGAGCTCTGCAGGTCTGAACAGGAGTTCGCTCCGTGAGCTTCCTCTGTAAGGGAGGCTAGTGGTTTCCACCATTTGCTGAGAAAGAAGAGCAGTGCTGCATGAAATAACATTCTAATCAGAATTCCCTCCTCACTTAAACTCTGTTTAGATAGACAGTTAATTTATCTCTGTTTAACTGCTGAATCAATCCATCCATCAAAGCTACAAAAGCTAATTAGCTGGAGTCAAAGCAGCAGCAGCTCCGATACACAGTAGGGTATGTAATACCTTATAAAACTGCAGCAGGGGATACAAGGTACATTTCCCTGCATATGCCTTAAAGCTGCCCATGAGGCCCAGGCATCCAATCCCCGCTGCGTTTGCAAGCGCTGGCTTTGGTGTGAAGTCTGACTCATGCGGTCACTCGAGGACCTTCTCCCGGTAGCCTCCTTCCCGGGCACTTGACCTGCCTGCTCCTCCATCCAGCAAAGAGAGCTGTTAGCGAGCAAGGCTGTTCTGCCGAGCCCAGAGGCAATCCCTACAGGTCCCCGCGGCCCCGCTAGCAGAAAGCAAGCACACTGGATGGAGGCCAAGGTAGATGAAAAATTTTGTTGAAGGAAAGGTAGCTTGCGGGCTTGGAGATGGAGCCCAAACGTTGTGGGCAGTCCCTACAGCGTTACCCTCACCTGGCTTGGACTGGAGCCGGGTGCTATGGTAAGAAGGAATATTACCGGAGTGCTGTGTTGTTTGAAGAATGGTTTGTTTCTTGGGATTGAGGCTTCCTTTGTGCAAAGCCCTTGGTGTTGTCGGGAATTTCCACAGCACTGCTGTTGCACTAACCCATCTTTAACTGACTGTAGATTATATGCAACTACAACCCTCCCCCCGCCATCCGCTGAAGGCACAGAGCCACGAGGCTGAATACCATGGGAAGAATAGTCTGTGCGTGAGGTAGAATTGTCTCACTTGGGTTCTTCACAGTTTTGTTTGTACGCAAGCTTTCTTTTTTATTACCCAACAGGGGACAGCAAGGCAAAAACGTGGGGCTAGCTGACTCAGCAGAAACTGTCAGAAGTGCGGTACCTCAAACAGATTTGTAGAGGTGATCTGGATGAAGTGAATGAGGCACTTTTGTGGAGATCCAAAAGCAAGGAACAGCAAACCCCAGAAAATCTGTATGTGTCTTCTCCTGGTGCCAGGATGGGCCAGATATATCAACTTTTTTTCCCTGATAAAAATCAGAAAATAACATGTTAGCAGTATCTCAGGCGTTGGAAACACATTCCAAAAGCAGGGCAGTTCTTAAGGAACGTGAACCTTGCTTTCATGCTACCCATCAATAAATATCAACAGTTGTTTCTTAGCAGAATATCTTTTAAATCTCTCTCACTCCTATAGCCTTTTGCTATCCCTAGTCAATTAAATGAGGTAAACATGTACAGCTTATTAATCTCCACTCTTGTATCATATGCAACATGGTCCCTTTGACATGTCATCTCTACCGAGTATTATCTTATACCCACATCAGCCTTCAAGCCTGCCTCCAATAAATAACCACTCTGTCAAGTACAGAACACCCTGGAAAATCCCACGACCTACTGTGGTCATCAGCCTGAGGTCTAAAGCTACCCAATGCAACGCCCAAAGGTGAACATACAGTCCTTGTCTGCTTTAAGACTTTGAGGATTCTGTGTTGCCAAGCTTCAAACAATTATTTTCATCATGTGGAAGTAGCGTGGTTCACCGTTCTTGTGCATTGTTTTACACGCAGTCGTTATATAATCATTAAATTTGGTGTCCATTAAATCCTGATAAATTGCTTGATGCACCATTTGTCATGCTCAAAGACAGCATGCAGACTGTGTTTTCTTAACACATGTTCCACGTTAACTGTTTTCATTGACTATGAATCCATAAAAATACATGTGGAACAGAGGGTACACAGTACAGTCATGTCTGCCTGACTCCTTCCCATTCTAATTGGGTAGCAAAGCTGTTTAATAGAGTCTGTGGAGTCTGTTTAACTACATTCTGCCAGAACAATGCTCTATTCATGTTTGCAACAGAACACTAGTGATTGGACTAATATCTTTAAACTAGAAAACAAGTCTTAATTGGAACAGATGCTGCAAATACCGATGCCAATGGCCAGCTCTGGTGTGATCAAAACCAGGTACAGTCCATTGATTTGTTTTTAATAGCAGCTTTCATTTTTTATTAGTGTACACAAACCTCACTAACACTATACAAAAAGTCAGTAACAATATTCTGAAAAATCATCTTGTTTAAAACAGACTCTGCCATGCATTGTTTCTGGCAAGGTGCTATTAAAGAGTTTCCGTCCTATTTTGGCAGATCATGTTACTGAAACACGCTTCTTTCTTCTTGTCTAGAATTCGAATAATCCCAGTGATTTTTGTAAAAAGCTATTGCTGTTACATTTAATAATCTGTTTAGATATTCACTTACATTACAAACAGGCATTCAGGTTAGATTAGGCTAAATAAATCCACAATCCTGGCAAGTATGTGTGTGTTAGACTGTGATCTGCCTGCTTTTGGTACAAGCTTTAGCAGAACACAGCATGCGTTCCCAGCGCATGAACTTTTTGTCATGGCAGCGTTTGGCCTGGGGAAGCTCTGAAATGTTAAGAACACAATGATTTTTATGCTAAGAATAAAACGGTTCTGCAATTTTTCTAGAACAAATTGGCTTTGTCTTTAGGATGTGTGAGCTATTTGATAGTAGCAAGAACATCAAAAGCCACTCGGAGTAGAGAGAACTTTATAATGGTACACCTGGCACTTACGAGTAGTTTATTGTCCCGTTTGCATATGCAAATATTTTCAGTTACCTCAGTAGCTGCTGCTTAGAATTGGAACATATTTATATGTATGTATGCATGTGTATACACATATATATTTGAAAAGGGCTGCAAGGATAAGATGCTGTTTCAGTCAAAAGGAAAAGAGAAGTCGCAAGCAAGGAAAGCATGGAAGAGGGCTCTGGTCCCTGTTTTCAAATCTGTATTTTTGTATTGGTTTTTACTTTGAGGACTTTGTATCACTTAGCCTTGCAAATGAGTGTGTCGCAGAGGCTTGTCAGACATAGGTGCCTGTTCTCTGATGCCTTGGCGAGGTACAGCCGAGGGTGTGAGTATGATATGGTGAGAGTGAGCCTGGAAAGGACACCTTGAGACATCCACAGTTGCAGCTTATTTGGCACACAGCTAGCAAAGCAGGTGAGGTAGTTAAAGACTTCCAGATAAATCCTACACGTGATGTATCTCTCTCTCTCCCCTCTTCATCCCAGCCAGCACCCCTTAGGCCAGCACATGTGCTGCGGCACGGCCACGCTCCTGTGTGCGTTGCAAGCAGGGGGGCCAGCCCGCAGCCAGCTCGTGGCACGCGCTGGGGGAGATGCTGTTTGGCTGGTGTGCTAGGACGTCAGGCAGTGGGACTGAGGGCCACGCTCGCTGACCTGCGAGGAGGCTGCTCCATTCATCTACCATAATCACGACGACGATTTACGGACTGTTATGAGCCCCAGCTGCTGATGTGACAAACAGAGGAAAACCCATCCGTTCAGGTAGGGTTTGAGGTCTTTCAAACAGAGCAAACCTGCAGCCTCGCTCCGCTATTGTCGAGCTTCCAGCAAAGCCATTTGAGTGCTCAGCCTCAGCGGAGACAGAGCCAAGGTGTGTTTTGCCCCGTCTGGTATGTTGAAAAGATACGACATTTGAGGAGGGCTGGGGATTGACCTGATGAAAAAAAGGCTTTGCTCACTACCTACCGCAGCACGGACAGGTCAGAAGCAGGGCTGGGGAGACAAGGTCTGGATGGGTTTCAGGAGCGGCATCCCAAAAGGGAGCTGGATCGAATTTGGCCTCCTTAAGAAAAGGAGCGCCCGTCAGTCATCCCTAGCTTTGTCAAGAAATGAAAGGTATTGTGCTTGGCCAGCCGAACGCGAGGCGACACCGAGCCCCGGGCAGGCAGAGGCATTTGCAATTTAAGCAGCAGTCGCTGTGGGCTGGACAGTTCTCTCCCTGTCTACTTAGGCCCGTGGGTTTTATTCTCCCAAAGACACGGACGGCATGGTTCGTGTTAGCTCTTGCTGCTCAACAGGCAGAGGACTGTAGGTTTTGTGGGAGGGCTTTTCTAATATTATCTTTTCATGTTTAGCCAAAGAAAATCTGGTCTTGTGGCTCGATACGTTAAAAAAGAGCTGGTACAAAAACATTAATTGCAGCAAATAATCAAGGGGCAGTTTGAAAGTCGGTCTCTTTCTTGATATGCTTCTCTTGGATTAAAAGCAGCTCAGTACAAAAGCAGTGAATTTCTCCTTTTATTCTGAAGAATATGTGAAAAACTATGGGCTTGTAGCCAAAGAACTGCCTTGGGTTTAGGTAACCAGTTTAGATAAATTAATGTATATGTATATGAACTGATTAAGCCTACATAAAATGATTCAGAGGCTCTGAAATAAATGATGCTTTGAATAGATTTGGTGAGCTCTGTTATTTTTATTTAATGCTAATATTGTTGCAGGTGTGCACAGAAAAGATTGCAGGTTCAATGCTAATACGAATCTGATTATAAGCAGCTTGCCGACGGCTGCGCTGTCACTGCCTTAGCTTTCCATTTACTGATTTTTATGCCGAGAAATCACACAGAAAATTGTGTTCTACCATGTTCACAAGTTCTTCATACCATGGCCAGCGACACGAGTTTTCCCCCACTCCCCTTGATTTGTTCCTCTTTCCCAAAGATGTCCTGCTCTTGCGGAAGGTCCCAGCTCTTCCAGGACAGGCCTGCCATCTTCTCCTACCTGTAAAGGTGCTGCTCGTGGGCCTGGGGAAAGCCATTGTTCAGCAGGCTTTGGTTCATGCTGTAGGGAACAAGTGAAGCGGTGGTTTGCTGTTTTAATTAGTTTTTAATGTTTGGACACCAGTGCATTTGATCCGTGTGAAATTTGGCAGAGATGGTTCCCAGAAGGTCGTGCAAAATTTTTCTTTGGTCAAGCTGTAGACAACGGCCTACAGCCTGAATTTCACTTTGAGGTTTTGGCTTAAAATTTCGTCCGTGGGGCAAAACTGGCAGCTATCGTGTTTTACGGGCTTTGATACCAACATGCAGATTTTCTGCGAGGTAGGCACACAGTCTTGTGTCACTCCTGAGTTTTCAGCTGGGTTGATGTTCATGCAGGAGGAATATTGTTGCGAGATATAGCCCATGGCAGGTAAAGCAAAGCTCCGCAGGAAGGTGTTTTAACCCTTTTTTGCTGGTGTCCATAGCTTGTGACAACCTGGGATGGAAAAGGCATATCTGCTGGCTCCACGCCACCTCCTGCGAAGCTCTGCCGACGTACCGGCTGGGGAGCGGACAGAGCTGGCACCTCAGGAGGGCACCGAGCCGCCTGCCGCTGCCTCCACACACACGGCCAAGCCTGGGGGAGCTTTGACTCTCACTGTTTTTTTTCCTGTTCCAGTTCTGAGCTAGCAAATTCGGAAGGGCTTTTGCAGAAGGAGGCTTCAGAAGGCTTTTCACCAAAGCTAAGCTGGGAGCAAAGTCTGATGCTAACTTGGAAAACATGGTATTTTTTCTCCAAAACCACTTCCTTCTTTCACTAGGAACTGGACTGCAACCAGCCAACCACACTCAAGCAATAACCATTTTGAAATACAAGTGAAAGTATCAGCAGTACTGGAGAATAAAAATACCAGAGCCATGGGAAATGCTAGGAAGGTAGCCAATGGAAAGTACAGTCCTCCTGTAGGGAGCGTGATCTAGTTGTTGAATTGCTGAATTAATGAAATCTTACCAATGAGGTTCATTTCACAGAGTGCTGAAAGGAGCCCAGATTTCTTGCGTTGTCTTAGTGGTTGCACTCTGATCCCAGATGGGCGGATAATAATGTTATAAATGATTTACTGCCGTACAGTATATGTTATGGGAGGTTTATAGAGATCAAATCGCACAGTGAGCTGGAAAATCCTCTCTATTGTCGAGGCTGTTCCCTGGCTGCTGTTGGCAGTAGTACATTAACGGCATGTGAGGGAGTTTGCCTTATTCAAACAATAGTGTAGGCATTATAATTTAATTACTCCCATCGTTAGGCCAGTTTTGTTAGAGAGGAAAAAACACCCACAAATGAAAAAGCCACCGAGTTTTTTCTTAGCTGCATTTAATGAAAGGCTCCCAGCCTTTTCTGGAAGAAGTCTTCTTTGCAACGCTGTATTTTACTGATGGTGTAAGAGCAGATTTTCACGCTCCACTCCTAATATCCTGGACCAGATTNCGTTGTCTTTATTCCTGAAATTAAGTGCCTTCCTGATAAGGATTTCCTGGGCCAAATTTAGTAGCCTCATATCTGCAACCTTAGGATAAAGGGTAAAATGTATTCCTTGGGGAGGACAATCTCTGGACTGGGAAGAGAAAATTCACATGAATTTTAAGTATTGCAAATATAGTATAACAAACAGCAAGTATATAGCAAGCGTAACAGGCGTGAGCAAAGTGTTTCTTGACCTGTGGCCCTGGAGGCAGTAACATGAAGTTCATCTCTGCTTCAGGGCTAGCATCCAGCGGTACAGCTTGTGATGATGGTCCCACAGATAGTAGCACACTTTCCCTTTGATGTATTTAAAGACTTCTTTCATTTGTTTATTTTCACTGTCAAATTACTTCTCTTAGTCCCTTGTGCAAGCCAGATACTGCAGGATATTATTACATTCAGCAAACAAGGAAGTGGAACCTGACACCTGAATGATGGTAAATTAAGTTATTTGCCAGTCGCAAGGGGCCAGGTTACACATGTGCTGGACTTTACTCAGAGGCATGTCCTATGCATCGCCCTTCGGGGAGAGATCCGAGCTATTCACTGGTTGCCCTCGTCTGCAGAGAGCTTGTACTTCCCTGAGGGTGCTTAGCACTTCACCTGCCACGGGTTACATGGGATTTTTCTCTGTGAACTACTTCATAGAAATCTGATATTTTCAGGTATCGTAGTGTAGTCTGAAATTAAACAGGTAGGCAGTTCTCCTCCATTCCAAATTGGATGTGGCCTGTCTGTTCTCATTCACCATTGCACGCAGCATTCTATTTAAGCGTATGATCTGCTAGCACCACGGGGACACTAGTGACTTGTGTGGAAAAAATTTCATCAGTAAAGTATTTGTATTTTTCATTGCTTTCCCCTATAAGCAAGAAGCTGACAATCCTCTCGGAAGAGGTCTGAGAGGAGGACGTAGTTGTTTGGAAAGCGTTTTGGGGATCTTGGTTGTAACCTGCAGTGCAAGGTCAAAGTTATTATTGCTTCCTACTGTTGCTGTCATCATTTCACAATCAATGTTTTTGTTTCAATAATAACGCCTCCAAAATAATTTATGGTGCAAATGAGGCCATCTCTAGCCGAAACACTGCAGATGTTGTTAGTGGTCTTGATTTTAACGTCAGCACGGACCCATCATGCCCATTAGGCAAGGGAGGCATCCTCCACTTTTACTGAAAATGGGAGGGCTTTCTATTGTGGGAAGAGCCCAACCCGTTGGGGTGCCCAGCACAAGTCCTTGGAGCATGGCACTTGTTTTCCAGGGTTTGGGTGAGAGCCTTTCCTCTGCACAAAATGGAGAGCAAGCGATGTGTGTGGAGCTGCGTGCTGACCAAGCCTCTCCCGCCCAACACGCTGCCTGCTGTTCCTGCTGGGGAAGGCGTTCTGGTTTTCGTGAGCCTTACTCAGTGGTACCTATCGTGCTGGCACGGAAGGCCGGGGGGTTCTGCTGCCAGCTGTAATCACTGCTCTGTGGCATTGTGCAGCATGAGGCTCTTATTTGCTTTGTCTATTCAATCCCTCGTCACCCTGTAGGCATTTATTTCTTGCCCCAGAGTCACGATTACTGCTTTAATTATTAGCATTTCCTTTGCCAGCAGTTCCATAGCTTTCATTCCCTGAGTCAGCAGGGCCTGCTGCAATTGAAAGCCTTGAGTGCTTTACCCTACCGAGACACAACTGTAACTCGATGAGCCATTTGCAATGGCAAACCCATTTTTAAACTCCCAAACCTGAGCAGCCTCACTTCAGTAAGTGCTGCTACCAGGAGTCTTTGCAAATAATGACTTTTCATGTCAAAGACCTGGATAATTTGATAGGACAATGAGGAGTAGTTCAAGGTCTAAAGTTTGAAATACCTCCAAATTATTATAATTGGATGTGTTGCAGGAGGGGGAAAACCTCCGCAGTTTAAATACCTTTCTAAAAAACAAATTCATCAGTCAGATTCTGAGAACTAAGAAAGCAAATACCATGTTCGGTTAGGACCCAGGCCAAAGAAATGATGAGTGGGTTCTCTTCATTGGTTCTGCAACAGGGATTAGCACGCAAACGCCGGCCTGCGTTTTGAAGTCCTTGCTTGATTTGTACTTGGACAAAACTCTAACTGAGCTACCTCTAGATGTCTGGTTGAGCAGCTGGCAGATGAAGTCTGATCCAAAAGCTGAGAGCAGCAGTGTTTTGTGAGGATATAATTGAAACAGTAGTCTCCTGGTGGAGGAAAAACTGCCACAGTTGCATTCAGCAGTTGCTTGGTACTTTCTCTTTAAATGGCTCATGAGATTTTAGGTTTGGAATGAAGAACGAAACTTCTTTCTCAGTATGTCCCAGTCTTTAGACTTCTGGGCTGATTTCTGCAATCGCTGTTCTGGTTTTAATGATCTTTGTTCTGTGGGACAAGGATTTTTACTTGCTACCTCAACGTCCCAAGCCATGGGAGAAAACCAAATCTAAACAGATACGTTTAACGTGAGAGTTTGAAAATATACAAGGGGAAACTTTCAGTGTCTATCCAGAGTCAAACCTAATAAGCCGGTACTTTCTATTAGAGGAAGTTTTGAGTGGCTCCCACAATCCTTCTGATTACAACATGATGAATTTTACCTAATGAAGTTCCCAATTGCTCATGATTTTTCAGTCAGGTGGATCTGTTTCTAAACTCATCCATCTGCATTAGGTGCTTTTCCAGTTTCCATAGTAACTAGGCAATTCATCATCTTTAACATATCTAGCCTTACAGTATCTTACAGAGAGAAACACTATGTCCACTTTATGAATGTGCAGCCAGCGGTACAGGGAACTAAGTGATTTGCCCAGGGTTATGGAGTTCATCTGCAGCTGAATGGGGTAAGAACATTGCTTTCCTGAGTTCCAGGAAAATGCCTTAACTGCCAGGCTGTCCTTTCCCAGGGAGGTATTTGCTGTATCAGATCAGCACCAGCTGAAGGTTGTTTTCCAAGTGTTCTTTTTCTCAGACTCGGAAAAGAGACTTTCAGAAATGAAGAGGTTGGAGTTTGAGTGGTACGGAACAGAGTGAGTAATGAAAGAAGAAATCAAAAATTGCAAGTAATGTATTCAGCATAAATGCCAGCCACATTCTTTGGATAAATAACTCGCAATGAATAATTCAACCAGCGTCGTCACTATGGGGCATAGGGAACAGGATTGGTTTTTAATCATTTGGCCTTTTTCTACATGAAAAGTTCAACCCAGACTCAGACCCTGATGCATTCCCACTCTGGAGCTGGGTTTTGCTTGTGGCTTGGCCAGAGATGGTCTAGGGTCAGATCTGGGCCTGTGCCAAGCACCTTCACTTCTCTTTGAAATCTAAAGAAAGTCCAGGAATTTGGTATCCTACAGGATATGATTCAAAGCCACTCTTCAAAAAATGCATCTGTAGCCTCAAAACCTTGTGAAAATAGCAAAACATTGAAAGCTGTTGAGGAATCCTGGATTAACACAGCACACCCAGTAGGGAAAAGGCTGGTGGCCTTTGGAACAACTTCTCACATTAATTTTCTTCCAATGCTGACAGCTTTGATTTATTGCCTTAAGGCTGGTTAGAAAACACCCAGACATGAGCGAAGCCAGGAGTTATGGAAAGAAAAGGAAAATATGGTAAACGTAGTGATGAATAGCACTGGTAGAGAGACAAACACTGCTCTGCACTCCTACTGCACCCAAATATTGCCTTAGAGTGAAGATGGGAACAGAGCTTTTGCTTGCACTTTCAGTATTTCTTCTTTCACTTCTAATATGTTGAATATTCTGCTAGAAATCCTCTGGGAACCATGGGTTTATTTTCTTTTTCTGTCCGTCGAATGCCAGCTGGAGCACCAGCCAAAGGAGGACTTTGAAAATGAAAGGGAGAAACACAGCGGCTCAGAAAGTCCTTTAAATTGTTCTGTTGTGAGAATCCAGTGTAATGATTCCTTGCTTTCCCTTTTCTCTGACACCGAACAACACTCAGATGGGCTCTGCACCTATAGTTGATACCAGAATCCATACCAGAATCCTGAGGCACCTTTTCCACCCACCCACCCATCCCACCTTCTGCATCTTACAGGTCTGTTTTTTCTTCCATTTGAGTTGCTGAAATCCAGTTCTAAAATGGGACCTTTTTTTTTCCCAAGCCTGGGTTCAGGGAGAAACACATTTGCAGTATTTTGCTTTCATAGGTGCTTCTTCATCAGCTGCCGAAAATCCGTCTCCCACATGTCAGAGCACCTGAGTATCTGTAGCCACTAAAAAGCAGATGAAGCAAGCAACATCTCTGGGCATACAGCACACTGCTTGAGTGTGTGTAGTTCTGGCAGCGCTGGCTGCAATTGCTCTTGTCAGACCGACAAGAAGAGGAAGCTCGTCTTGGGATTTACTGCTTTATCTTCTGTCAGATAAGGTTTGGTGGTGGGCTTCTGCATCCAAGTGGATGTTTGAAGTTGAACTAATCAATGGAAAGCCTGATTGCCTGTCTGCACCGGTGAAAAAACAATGCTGCTTGCAAGTGCTTCTTCCTTAGAAAGCTAAACAATGTATTATTGCCCAACAGGAATTTGGTAAGATTATTTATAAAGAGGGTTACCAGCATTGTTTGCTGGGAATCCCTGGCTGCCCAGTGGTCTTCTGTCCCTTTTGCTGTACCAAATTCCTGTTTAAAAAAGAAGAACTGGCCCTGCAAACCAAAATGAACAAAATAACTGAGGAACACAGCATGGTGAAAGTTGTCTTTAATTTCATCAATGGCTTTAAATATTTAGAAAGCACAATGTAAACATCTTAAGAGCAAGCAGACAGATTTCTCTTGATGTTCAGAATTGTTGGGATTTATAAACAGAGAGGCAGTTCTCAGGGTGTGGAACCGATGTTTCAGACTTTCCACCAAAGTTATATATGCTCATGTCATTACAGCTCTTCCTTCAGCCTAAATTGTTGGCACAGTGTCCCGAAATGTTTCTCATTAGTAAACTTTTCATAACCTCCAAAAGTGCAACAACTGTAGAATAAAATGTCCCAGGATGCCAGCTGGAGTTGGCACTTGGCACAGGGCTCTCCGAGCTGTTTGCTTAGCTGGATTTGAAGGCTGTTCCGGAGCAGCTAGCAGGACATGTGACTGAGTTTTGACCTAAGCCGCTGGCCCAGTTCCAGTGACCCTGCATGCTTCATGGGAATGCTTTCCACTTGTCGCTTTCATACCTCAGACACAGCTTTTAACAATTTGCTCGTAAACCCAAGTCCAACAGCCATTGGAATACAGTTAGAGGTAATGGTACTTGGCTATATAAAGTAACAATGAGATTCCAGAACAGCTCGGCATGTATTTAATGCTGAATTAACAGTTTTCCGAGGGTAAGAGAGCCCTGCTTTCCCTTTTTTCCGTCGTACAGTCTCAAAACTCCCAACAACTCTGATTTCTTTTACAAAGGCTCTTACCCGAGCAGACACGGAGCCGTACATGTAACAGGAGTGGCACACACGAGCCGTAAGCAGATGTCTGAGGGCCAGCTGTAGACCATGTCTCTGTACCATGCTTTGCTTTTGGTTTCATGTTTAATGTTAGTATTTGTGCCGGTCTTGTGCTGAAAGGCATCAGGTGCGGTTTGGACCCGTCCGTCTGTTGAGATGCAGGAGGTGGCGTGTGAGGTTGGCGCAGCTGTTTTATAGGTGGTCACTGCAGCGTACAGCTGGAGAGACGTGCGTATGGCCAGGCAGGAGCTGGGAGACCAGAAAATACACTGCACTGCTCTGTCAGCTACTCTTCCGTGTCTTAATCCTAAAACTTGCCTTCTTCCTATTAGTATTCTAGGGCAACCCGT
This sequence comes from Pandion haliaetus, assembly GCA_013401275.1. NCBI lineage: Eukaryota > Metazoa > Chordata > Aves > Accipitriformes > Pandionidae > Pandion > Pandion haliaetus. The sequence goes on along the minus strand of VYZV01021610.1, from coordinate 33,468 downwards.
AGGAGATGGAGTTATTTCAGAGACTGGAGCCACGAGGCCTTGGTTCTACCCAGGAAAGGTTAATTTGTGGATAAGTGATTGGAGCTCAGCTTAGTGAAATTGTTTTACCTGATTCAGAGCGCTCAGACGATAAAAAAAATGTAAGTCTTTTCCTGGACTTCTCTTCATTTTCAAATAATCAAGACTATTATTTTAAATATATGAATTTTCAACCAAGACTTTTATTTATGCATAATTTATATCATTTCCTAGGTATAGATCTTGTTTTCTTTCCTCCAACATGGAAAATAACATGTGAACTCTGAGTAGTTCTCAGATGCGGAATTCCAAATCGTCTGAATTAACTTTGAATCCCAGTGGGTTCTGCACCTTCCCAGTTGTTCATCACTTGCAGGGTTTATTACATTTTAGATGATACTATTAAATCCAGCTACCCCTGGAGATACCAGTTAGACTCTGTGAGTCTAAAGAGTAGAAGACCATGAATGAGTCCCCAGAGCCATTCCAATTTAGCAATGCAGTAATTTAAGTTTCCTTTAGAAGGACAATGCATTGTAACTTTTTTTATATTTTATAATTTGTTTACAATTTCAATTTCCCTCCCTCCAATACCTTTTAGGACTTATGAAATAAATGTAATGTTCCCCAGTTTAGATCCTTTTTTTCTATTTAGCAAACATTGATTTTTACTCCCTTCCCCAGTGCTTTTGTTCACTGCCAAAATTAACATGTTTTCTCAGCTTCACTTTCCAGAGGGTCTGTCTGGGGACACTAAGAGGGAGTGGGTCCTGGTACAGGAGTGGGTCCTGCTCCCTGGCACTGTTCGGTGCAGCTGCCCGCAGCACACCAAGGAGGTTTGGTGCTGAAAGGGTCTTGGAGCCAGTACGAGGAGTCTGGGCCTGTCTCATGCTTTATAGGGACTTTTATAAGGCTGTTCACTTGTAACAGCAGACACTGAAACACAGAGTTTTAAAACGTTTTTGTTTCATGCCGCGCGGTGGAGCGCCCAGCCTTCCTGGCTCTGAGTTGCTTACTGAAACCTTTCATGGCCCAGAGCCGCAGACGTTGACGAGATGCGTGGTCTCAAGCGACTTGACAGCGTCCGCTTCCAAGTGCCGGCTGGCCTGCTGCTTTCAGGAGCTGGACAGGCAGCTCTCTTGCCCCTGGTTGACTAAGCATGATCCCCTGAGGGTGGCAAAGCCCCGTCACAGTCCTGAACTTGAACCACCGGGCAGCTTCGTGTTCCTTGGGAGCTGCAGCAGAGGTGTATCCTCATAGGATGGGAGAGACGTCCCAGGTTCAGCAGTCCAGCCCTGGTCAAAGGAAGGAAGAGCTACCCTAATCGTTTCTAATGGGCAACGGTGCAGACTCCAAAAATCTTCCCTTGCTGCAGCTTAAGCCCACGTCTAGCACACAGAGATCAGAGGGAAGCCTCCTCTGGCCAAGCTGCTGCGTCAGGGCTGAGCTCCTGGAGCCACCCATCGCTGGGCCGGGCCTTGGCAGCAGTTCTAACACCAAGACCGGCTGCAGGCGTGGGGTTAACTGCTGGGCTTGAGCATGGGAAGCCCATATTGCAAGTCACAGACCTGCAAGGAAAATTGAAGAGGAGGATTTTGGCCATGTGGTGCCCATAAAAATGAATGCAAAAGTTTTCAAAAGTACATGAAATCGGCAGATAGGGGTTTTTATGTTTCAAAAGTGTTGAATATTGAAAAAACCCCTCAACAGGAGTTTAAATAAACACAGGCACGTGAGTCAGCAAAAAGATATAAAATCATCAGGAAAGGCCGAGTTTGTTTTAATATGGGGATTACTGTAAACACTAGGAGTGCATGGTAACAATTTGTAGTCCATGTGTTTTGAAATATCATAACTGGTGTCGATAAACACATTAAAATTCAACTTCAAAGAGCTTTGTGGATGTTTGCAGTGTCATGAAGACATCGCAAAATGGGGATTTTAGATGGAAACAAGTATGGGAGCAATCAAACACAGCTCCGACGCAAAGAAAGGGATCTTGTTGAGTTGTTAGAGCTAAGCATCTGTGATGGTGATTATTGCTTCTTACTGGCTAAGAACTGCTCTCAGCCCCTGATTTCTTTCACACTGTCTCCCTTGCCTTCCACCCTGACCTGCTTGTTTGTCTCACCCACCTGTTAGGTCTCACTTCCCAGACTGAATTCTTTTCAGCGGGGCCAGCCCTTTGGTGTTTGTTTCTACAGTCCCTGGGAGAGCTCAACTGATTTCCAGGCGCTATCTCAACCTAAATAATAAATTAATTTTGTATCTGTACCAGAATGACTTGTGGCACAAAGTGAGTGTCGTCCTCATGTGCTGACAGGCTGACTTGGTAAAGGCCTCTGTCATCGCCGCAGCATTTGATGCGCTTGATTCTTCCATGCGCTGTGAACTGCTGGTCCAGGTTTCTGGGGCATGGAGAAGGCTGAGCAGCCTCCATTCTCTCTTCCCCACATATGGTTTCAGTGGTGGTATTCTGAACAGAAGATTTTTGTCCTTCCTCATTCAAACTTCCTCTGGGTTGAAATACCTTCTTTTCCTCACTTTTTCTCCTGTAATATTTATTTCTGATGCATTTGGATTCACTCCATAAATGCACTCCTATTTGTTACACAAGTCATACGCCTGCTTCAGGGAGATGGTTCTATAGCTGTGATCTTTCAGCTGTAAAAGCACAGACGTCTAACACTTAAGCTGTAGCACTTTAATAAATCCTTTGGTTTGTTTCTGGGATATCCCAGAAAGTGCTAAATTACTACTACTGTACATAAAAAGGCAGTGTACTTCCGTTTACATGAGACGCTGTCTTGAGACTCATGTCCACCACATGCCAGCCTCTTGTTTTTTCTTATTTTCACCTTTCTGATGTATTTAATGCATTGCTTTGCAGCAATCAAAAGTTCCAGCTTAAAATCCACTTGGAAAGCTGCATTGGTCGTCCTGTTGACAGATCCACCATCACAGAGCTCTCTCTTAGCCAACAGCCCAACATCTGTCCTCCCCATCCAGAGAAGGCAACGAGGAAATTGTAATCCGAGAAGATAATCAGCTTTTTTTTTTTTGGGGGGGGGGGGGGGGGGAAGGGAGTGTGGGTGTAAACAAAGATGGAGGAGACACGTGCCCAAAAAAGGTGGCAGATATACCTTGGCTAAGAAAGTAATTTTATGGAGAAATTAATGCCAATTCATCAAGTCCCTGTGAAGTTTTTGAAGGATAAGGCGGCTGTTCCTTGTATGCCTGAGATTTCCCAATAATTGTGTTAGCCAGCAAAGCCAGTTGCCTGTAGGAAACCGAGAAAAACTCAGAGTGGAATGAGTTTGGGGAATGAACAAATTCCTTGCAATTGCCCCCTTTTTCTGTGAAACAGAAAAAAAATCATGATTCCATGGATTTCATTAAGGGATTCTCTGACGAAGCGTTATTATTTCTGGGATTTTGCCTGTATTTGGTGTACTATAATCATATCGCCTCAGCTGCTGCCCTGTACTGTGCCTGCTCGGAATGAGGTTACATCCAGGAAACAGCCATCTGAGGATGACAAGACCCACACAAATGCAAAGGAAACAAAGGTAAGATATCGAAATAATCTGGTATAGAAAGGCACGGAGAGAAGCATCTCTCCCTCAGCCTCTGGTCCTACTTGTCTCTCTTTTTGGTAATGTTTTCTAGATATGGACAGACATTTATCCCTGCTGCTACAGGTGTTACACGTTACCCAGGCCCTCGGGGTTTACGCAGGCAGAGAGACTGAGAGTTAGCCGATCCTTTTCCCTCTGGTTTTACCCCAGGTAAACTCAGACCTTCCAAAGCGCATCACCTTTTTCTGGGTGCTTTCCAGCCTGGCCTGGTTCACGCAGAATCTGCTCTGAGTGACGTGTTTGTCTCCAGAAGTCTTTGGACAGAGGATGGCTATGGAGAAAGGACAAGCCCTGGCTTGCCTGGGGGGATCACTCTGCGCAGGCGACACGGTCGGTAAAGCAAAAAGATGTGCGTAAGCCGGTAAGTGAAAATGTGTGCTCAGCACTGACATAAAGCAAGCAAGACTGGCCTATGAACAAAACGTTTAACTATCTGTGGATTTATACAACCCAATGCCTGTGGGACAGAGGTCATTTATGGTTGGTATGTTGTGGGAATTACATTATTACTGCGTTTCCAATGTGCCTCTCAGCTTCGAGTTCATACTCCATGCCATTAAGAGGTGACAAACAGCGGATACCATCTAGTCAAGATGTTAGCAGCTCGTGTGGAATGGATTTGCTCATCTCCGTCCAGTTCCTTATGTGTCTCTCCACAGCTGGCAGCCCCTGGCAAACGTCAAAGGCCGAAGACCGACTGGCTTTCAGAAAATGAGCTATCTTTCCATTCCCGATTGAGATCTTGTCATAGCAGCATAAACTGTACCGCCAGGTAAGCATGAGAAATTTTTGATGTCTCATATTGTCTCTTTTATGAGTCCAATTTACAGTACTTCAGATAAACACAAACAGTCATTGCACTTATTACAAACCCTATAGTAACAAAATTAATTCACACGTGCCCTTTTTAAGGTGATTTATGACAGAACCAATATGAGAGAACAGACAAGCGTTCCTGCATCTGGATTCAACTGCCATTTAATCGTGCCAGTCAATATTCCCTTGTTTTAATGCTCAACATCATGTTCAAAACGGAGTGCTTCGCTGTAAGCTGCATGCAGGCCAAGCAGGATTAAATGGGGCTTCTAGTGTGATGCATATAACAACCTCTTAAATGATTAGGACACCTGTTGACATTAATGTAGAAGCATGCATGAAAACAAGTGTGCCACACACCGAAATATATGTACACAAATATTAAGAGGATTAGAGAAATTGCTAAAATGGATAGGGTGGCATTTAGCACAAACATGTCTGGAATCTAAGCAGAATGGAAATAACATACACAGAGCTGATCCCTTGATAGATGGCTTTTTTTTTTTAGTAGTTCATATGGGGTATAAATGTCTCTGTACAAGGAGGTCATTTGCTTACGCTTAAAATTTTGGTTTAATATATATCTTTGTTTGGAATCTGCCTCTGATTCATAACCACCTTCTTTTAGTAGCTGGCACCTTTGCCATGCGAGCTGCAGGAAAAAGTAATTAAATTTAATAGAAGCCACCCTTGCTTTGAAGCTGCCCTGGATTTAGAGCCACAAGGAGAAGCAATTAAACTCTGGCAGCCAAGGATTCAAACTGAAGTNTTTTTTTTTTTTTTTTTTTTTTTCCAAAGGAAATTTTCTCTGTAAATGGATTTGGATTGTCAGATCTGATTGGACTCAAAGCTATAGAAAATTTTCTTCTTTGGGAAATCTCTCGAAGCAAAATTAAAAAGACCAAAACCAAAAAATGGTTAGATGTGAAATGGGAATCAGTTGTGAAGATCTAGGATATTTTTAATCCTTTTGAACAAACTTCCAAAAAAGAGTTTGTTCTTCTCAGCAAAGTGCTGAATGGAAAAGGGAAGCATGGAAGGAAGACATCTGCACGCCTGTTTATTTGCAGGCAGGTCAGCTTGTCAGCAGCCTAGGATATAGATTCATTACGGTAAGGAATTTCTTTGCACTAGAAGGCATCATAAGCATTGTTTAAAGCTGTCAGGGTTTTTTAAAGCACTAAGAGGCAGAAATTATTATTTTACTTCTGTCATTTTACAAAAAAATAGTCTTGGTAAATTAAGAAACAAGGACAAGAAAAAATATTCCAGAGTGCCATAATCAGTGCCAAACATAGATCTAGCTATTTAAAAATATTTTTCAGAGTTTCCTGTAAAGGATCAGAAAGGATTCAGCTGAAAAAGGTCTGCTTCCAGTGCAGACATTATTCAGGAAAGCAAACTGGTAATTCAGTTAATACTTCCAGGGAGACAAAATTGTCCTAATCTTCACCAACTCTTGGAAATATTTGTAGAGTCTTAGCTAAGCCAGAGGCACACGTGAAAAATTTAATTATTGTCATGCATGTATTTTGCAGTACATGCTTTTCTATTCCGAGGAAAAAAAATGCTCTCGGACTCATGACAGGGATATGTATATTCACGCTCCATGACCTGTGGATCAGACTCTGTGAATTAATAGCCCTCTGGCTGGAGTCATGGTAAAGCTACGCTGGCCGTACCCAGGGAAGTGTCTGCGATCAGGTAACTTGCTGGAAAAATATATTATTGTATCACTGGCCATTGTGAGGTAGCTGGGGGCAGACGTGTTGGAAACGGCAAGCTCTGCATCCCCGAGAAGACTTCCCTAGCCATGGCGACCAGCTTGTAAAAGGTAAGGGGCAAACAGTGCCAGGGAGCCACTCTGGGCAGCCATCAGCTCTGCGAAGAATGTTTGACCCCAGTGTTTTGGATGTCCCGGCTGTAATCTTTGACAATGGGTCCGGGTTATTCAAAGCGGGTATCGCAGGTGACAGCAGCCCAAGGTCTGTCTTTACAGCAATTGTTGGTCGCTCAAAAGTCAAAGCTACGATGCTGGGAGCTGGGCAGAAAGAATGTTACATTGGAGAAGAAGCTCAGTCCAAAAGAGGGGTCCTGTCTTTGAATTATCCAATTGACCATGGCATAGTTACCTGCTGGGATGACATGGAAAGGATCTGGAGACACGTCTATGAGTATGAGCTGAGACTCAAAGCCAGTGAAAGGCCGGTGCTGCTGACTGAAGCCCCCCTCAATCCTCTGCAGAACCGGGAAAAAATGACAGAGATCATGTTCGAAGGCTTCATGGTGCCGGCTATGTACGTTGCAGTCCAGGCAACTCTGGCACTCTATGCGTCGGCCCGTATTACTGGAATAGTCATGGACAGCGGGGATGGTGTAACCCACACTGTCCCCATATATGAAGGATACTGTTTATCCCATGCTGTCTCCAGGCTGGATATTGCTGGCCGGGATATCACCGAATATTTTATGAAGCTTCTTTTGGAGAGTGGACACACTTTTGTTAGCACAGCTGAAAGGGAAATTGTGAGAGATATCAAAGAGAAGTTGTGCTACGTAGCCTTAGACCCTGCCCAAGAAATGAAAGCAAAGCCAGAAGAAATCATGAAAGAATACAGATTGCCTGACAACAATATCATCCAGATAGGCAACCAGCTCTTTCGTGCACCAGAGACCCTTTTCGTGCCTGCAAACATTGGAGTTGAAGCTCCCGGTGTGCACAAAATGATCTTCAACAGCATCATGAAGTGTGACATCGATGTGCGCAGGAATCTTTATGGCAACATCCTGCTCTCAGGTGGGTCCACGCTCTTTCCTGGCCTGGAGGAACGCATCCTGAAGGAGATGAAGCTGCGAGTGCCTGCTGGCATGTTTGTGAGGATCATTGCACCCCCTGAGAGAAAATACTGCGTGTGGATTGGGGCCTCCATCCTCACCTGCCTGACGTCTTTCAAACAAATGTGGGTCACCGTGAGCGATTACAAGGATTTTGGGGCAGCTGTCATTCACCGGAAATGCTTTTGAGGAGAACGTCAGGCCAAGTGAATGGCTTGCTACAGCAACGCATGAGCAAGAGACGCTGCTGAGGGCTGACTGACCTAAAAGGAGCTATAGCTGGCCATGCCTTTATTAGCTGACAAAACCTGTATGAAAATAAAACATTAAAAACATTGGTAATGAGGATCTTATTGTTTATCATCTCCCTTCCCCTCCGCAGAGTTTACAGGTGCGCACATATCACAGGGATGCCGTAACTCCTTAACTGACTCACAGCCTGCCTTGGAGTCATCTGGGGAGCAGCACACCTCCTCTGCTGGGAGATTCTTCCCTCTAAGGTCTTTGAGATATCTGGGGTCTGTATTCTAGAACTAGCTCTCATGTTATTTTCGACCTCATTAAAAATGTTTCCTTTAGAAACCCAGCAAAACCCCAAACAGAATCCAAATATAAATCAATGCAAATGCAATTACTGTAACCGACCCTCCTCTGTGCCTGAGGGTCTGAAAAAAATCCATCGCTTCTCTGCTGTAATTTATCCGGGAAGCAAGAACACCCAGTTTCACTTCCAAATACTAGCCCTGAATCAAAATGCTTCGCACCGCCGGCTCCCTGGAGGAAACGGCGTTGCCGGTGCAGCTGCAGAGGATTGTGAGCTCGGTGGAGAGGTGCCTATTTGGGACTGGGGGATCTAGAACGTTTTGCAGATGCTCTGTGCCAGCAGCCACTGCCAGGGACAGCACCCGTCCTGCGCAGGATGTCTGACTCGGCGGCAGGGACCCGCGCGGTGATTTTTGACATCGGCTCTGGACAGTGTAAGGCTGGTCTGTCAGGGGAACAGGCACCCCGTTCGGTTATATCTACCGTTGTGGGATACCCCAAATTCAAACTTGTCATGTTTGGGGTGAGACATAAAGACTGCTATATCGGGGAAGAAGCCCAGTCCAAAAGGGGCATTTTGTCCTTCACTTACCCAATGGAAAAAGGGATAGTAACATCCTGGGACAACATGGAGAAGATTTGGAGATATCTGTATGAACAAGAACTCAAAATGAAACCGAGTGAGAGACCAGCCCTGCTGACCGAGACCGCTCTCAATCCTTTGTCCCATCGAGAAAAAATGGCTGAGACGATGTTCGAAAGCTTCCAGGTGCCTGCCCTTTTTGTGACCCTGCAGGCGCTCACAGCCCTGTACGCCTGTGCCCGCACAACTGGACTAGTCCTGGACAGTGGCGACGGTGTCACCGTCACGGTCCCTGTCTACAAAGGCTGCTACCTGCTACATGGCATTACCAGATGGGATTTTGCAGGCAGAGGTGTAACCAAATACCTGGCTAGGCTCCTCTCGGAGACCGGGCACTCCTTCGTAAGCACAGCAGAGAGAGAAATTGTCAGGGATATGAAGGAGAAGCTGTGCTATGTTGCTTTAGATCCTAGCCAAAACATGCAGGAAAAGCCTGAAAAACTTATGTGCGAGTACATTCTCCCTGACGGAAGGGCTGTCAAGGCAGGAGACCAGCTATTCCGAGCTCCTGAAATGCTTTTTGTGCCCGCAGAGGCAGAAATCCCAGGGCCAGGGGTTGGGAGGATGGTCCTCCAGAGCATCGCCAAGTGTCGTGAGCATATCCAGCCGGACATCCTAAGGAATGTGCTGCTGTCGGGTGGATCGACCCTTTTCCGAGGTTTCAAGGAGAGGCTTCTGAAGGAGCTCCAGACAGGAATTCCCAACACAACTCATGTCAAGATCATCTCACCACAAGATCGGATGTACTCTGTGTGGATCGGTGCTTCCATCCTTGCCAGCTTAAGAACATTTAGGAATATGTGGGTTACCAGGGAAGACTATGACGAGGTTGGCCCAACAGTACTCCAGAGAAAATGCTTTTGAAAATTTCAGTAGGACCATCCAGGATTTTTTTTTCAGTGCCAATCTGAACAGCTGGAGAGCAGTTAATAAATAAGTACAAAAATAATTGATTTATAGTAAGTGATTTTATAGCTTACTAAAGAAAGCTCCCTTGTGCATTGGGTTGAAGAAAGAGTCCTTGTTCAGAGCATTTTTGCTATCCAAGATGTTGGTTTTAATTCTAGAAATGTGTTGATCCCTGCTAGAACTGCAAACAGTTTGTCAGACTTTTAAACACTTGAGAACAAGCCACCTCCATCCCATGCCCGTGGGGGTTGGCTCCTTGCCATTCACCGTAAACCTCCAAAGAGTGGAAAGAGACCTCTGATGCAGAAATAGAGGGCTCAGGGGTATTGCTGACCCTTCAGCATAGCACTGGAGATCTCCTGTAGCAGCCCTGGAGGAGCTCAGAGGGGACTGAACTTCTAAATTTGCTTTTGCTCACGAAAAGAAAACGTGTTGATCCGGCTGTTAAAGCAGAGCTCTCAGACCTAGAATATCTCTGTGCTACTAGTGGCCTTGTCGTGGGATTTGCTATGTCACATCACGTAAACCGTTGCCTCCGCTTGTCCATCGGTGGGTTTTCACTAATATTCTAGCATAGGGACTAATGTGAGACTACATTTAGATAACTTAATATAATGTTAAATAAAATTAGTAAATTATTCAGAGAGCACAAGGTGAAAGGTATCTAGTTTGGGTTTATTCTTATCAGACTCCTGAACAAATGTTTTGATGTCAGGCATCTAAGAGAAGGTGGAGGCATTGGTTCCTAGCTGACCCCGATTCTCTTTTGGGAAAAGCTGAATCTGCTAGGAGAAAGTGTTGTTGCTCTACCGCATCACTGAGAGCTAGGGACAGTGACAAAATAATCCTGCAACTATTTGTTTGAATTACTAAGCAAATCTGCCTTGCCAAGCTCAATTTTTATAAATAATTCCACTAAATAAGCTTAACTAGCGTAAATGTCATGGCTAGCTGATTGGATTTCCAAAGCAAGCTCTGAAATTCATAACAAAGGTGTGAATTTTCAGCAATGAAATTTGCATCCACGTAAAGAACTTGAAAATTTTGCATTTACCCGTACCTGCAAATATACGCACTGCATCCAGTCAGGCAATAGAAACCTCATCGTAATTTGTGAAACTGATTAGCACTGTGATTTATATATTGTTCAAAAATGATTTGAAAAAAACCTTCTCAGGATATACCTGAGAACTTCTTGAATTTTTTTAAGACTAACTTGAAAATAGGAAAAGAGCTGAAATCTGTCTTGTTAATTATTCAGTACAGTGTCTGGCTGTTTTCATTCAGCTCCGGAGATGAATCTTCAAACTCATTGATGCCCTCTGCTGCCTTGGGACTGATTAGTCATCTATCGCCTCCTCCCGCTGCCCTTTGAAGAATCATAACGCACTTTTCCTTTTCTACACGACATTTACAAGTGCTCTGAAGAGAGTCACACCTCACCCTGTGTTCAGTTGCCCACCGAGCCCTGGAGCCCTTCCTCAGCAGGGCGAGCGGGCAAAGAAAACGGGCTGAAAGACCCAGCGGCGAAGGACGCGGGCAGGGGAGAGGGGGATGATTTGTGGATGACTCCAGCAGTAAATACAGCGAGACCCACCTAAATTCATTCCCCCCAATGATCAGGGTGAAAGCATAAAGCAAAGAGTCTGGAGAAAAACACGTAGCTTTCCTGCTCCACTTGGGCCCTAAGGCTTCAGAAGGTTGAGATATATATTACTCCATCAAGTTAATGCAAGTACTCAGAGCACTTTTAGAGCTGTTATGAAATCAGAATCAGCAGTCTTGGATCTTTCTTCTATTACAGTATGTTACCTTTTAGCAGCCCACTGGAAATGTGTAAACAAATGAGGTACAACTGTAGACAGTTTAAATATTTTACAGCTCACTGACTTCCATATGAGGAGGGATTTGCAGTAACTTAAGTGTTTAGACTCCTGCCCCAATAATCTAATGCAAATAAAAATGCAAAAAAACAGTGTGCTGGAAAGCAGAGGGAACCTGAGCTAACAGTGCAACCCAAGGTGGTTGTCAGGAGGGAGAAAAGAAAAGCTAAGAGTGCGATAACTCTGCAAACCCACATGCAGACACAAAACGTGTTTGGAGAGTGACACCTAGCAGAGCTCTGTGTGCGCTTTTAATGAGACTTCCGCCTTGCACAACAAGATATTGCCTGATGTAATCCAGGATGGGTTCATTGATACCAAACTTGTTTTACATCGAGGGACCTGGTTCAGCTCCTCCCAGCTGAAAATCATTCAACAAACCATTATTACAGGTACGTAACACCCACAGTACTGGTTTGGCCTGGCTGTTTCCATTTACCTCTTACACATGACTTTGTTCAAGGGCACACAACAAGATAGCAGAAGTTGGCACATGTTCCGTGACTCTAGACTTCATATCAGCCTCTTCAGTCTCTTGGTCACCTTGTGTTTCCACCACTGCACAGGGCACTGGAAATTCATTGCTTCATTTATATTTCATTTTTGCATTGAAGAGCTCTGAGGTCTTAATCATTTGGGACCTTATTCCCTTGGCCCTCATGCCATAGAAAATGAATTGCAGGAGTCCTTCCTCTACCTGTTCTCTGGATACACAGAGGATTTAAACTGTAAATGCCTGGGATCTTTAAATGCCTGGGATCTTTCTAGCCTCAGGAAAGCAACACTAGTTTGGTGAATATAGGACTGGTTGCAGGGATTAAAGAGGCCTGAGTTAATTCCTGGACTTGCCGCTGATAAATTGTGGGATGAAAAGTTTTATCTTTGGTACATCAGGCATTGGTATAAACACCCTTCTTTTGTTCCATCCTTTACTTGTCCTGCAAGCTATTTGGGGTAAGAGCTGGCTCTTGCTTTAAGAGCGCGTATCAGTGCAAAGATCCGGGACTTTGGGGCCACAAGATCAGAAACACAAAATAATTTGAGAAGTTTGTGCTGGAATTACATAAAAATCTCAGTCTGCTCTGGTGTCGTGGTTTAACCCCAGCTGGCAACTCAGCCCCACCCAGCTTCTCGCTCTTTCCTCCTCCGGTGGGATGGGGGAGAGAATCGGAAGAGTAAAAGTGGGAAAACTCATGGGCTGAGATAAAGGCAGTTTAATAGGTAAAGCAAAAGCCACACACGCGAGCAAAGCAAAACAAGGAATCCATTCCCCACTTCCCATGGGCAGGCAGGTGTTCAGCCATCTCCAGGACAGCAGGGCTCCAGCACGTGTAACGGTGACTTGGGAAAGCAAACGCCATCACTCCGAATGTCCCCCCTTCCTTCTTCTTCCCCCAGCTTTACATACGGAGCATGACGTCGTATGGTCTGGAATATCCCTTGGGTCAGTTGGGGTCAGCTGTCCCGGCTGTGTCCCCTCCCAACTTCTTGTGCCCCCCCCATACTGCTCACTGGTGGGGTGTGGTGAGGAGCAGAAAAGGCCTTGGCTGGGTGCAAGCGTACTAGCTACTATGAAGAAAATTAACTCTATCCCAGCCAAAACCAGCACATCCTGGTAATTTTTCCCTCCCTCCCCAAGTCTCATTTACGTTTGAATCTCGCAGCAGCTCTTTATTTTCTTTTAAATGTCAAACAGTTCATCATTTTGCACCTTCCCCATTCCCTGTGAATTTAAAGGTTTTATTGGTATGCAATCATGTCAGCCTGGGACAATGCACACTGATTACCCAAAACAATGTGATTCTTCTCGCCCTGCCCGTTTTTGGTTGCAAGCTCTCGAGAACTGTACAAGAGCTCCCTCTCCTCCCTGTTATCATGCGCACAATAAAAAGGCTGGGTTCAAATATACGCTAGACAAATAATCATTATCTTTATTATTGAAATCTCCTGTCCCCTGCCCTCGTCCGTGCTGAGCTGTGCAAGCACACTGCTGTAAAAGGTGCCCTCGCCTCTGCCTTGCAGGTGGCAGGTCTCAAGGAGGAGGGTGGTGGGCAGCTCGTTCTGAAAGCAGCTGGACAGAGAGTGCCAAGTACATCTCTTCAGAAGGGGAACAGAGGAAGGTAGGGAAGTGAGTCCCTTTGTTTCCCCAGACAGGGCGATGATTAGGGCACAGTATGGAGAGGCCTGACCTTACAGAAGTTCAGAAATGCCGTGCTCGCAGGCTTACCACGCAAGGGCTGGTAGCGAGGCTTAGCAAGCGAGGTCGGATCCCAATTGTCCGGGTAAATCAGGCGTTTCCTCACCATCCACGGTCAGAATGAAGCGATGCCAGCAGGCCAGCGTGTGCAGCCTACCACTGACAAAAACGACGGCTGCTTGTAGGAGCACGGCAGTTGCCAAAGATGCTCGGCAACGTGGCCGTACGGAGCAGTAGCTATCTCAAAGACCAGCGGAGACCCGGTGCAGCCAGGAATGCCCAAGAAGGAGCGGTGAGGCTAAGGGTCTGCAGTAGGCAGACTTTGCAGGGGGGGAAACAACCTCTGCGGACATTTAGAAGCGGCCAGAAAGGGTAACGGTGTTACCAAAGGCAGATAAATACTGCGGTTGAGCGTGGGCAGCTCCATCAGTTCATTTACTGAGCGACTGGCAGTGCCACCTCCATTTCTCCAACTTCGGAAACATCCAGTTAAGTACCTGAATATGAGGGGTTTGATGTGACGGAGGTAAGAACGTTCCAGAGCTTTTCCCAGCGGAGATGTCGCTACATGGAGTAAGATGTAGCTCTGGGTGAGAGAGGCTCTGTAGTCATTACACATGTACCCACACAAACACGTGCACGCGTGCGCGCGCACACACACACACACACACACTGATTTTATTAAGCCATTCCATGCAAGTATTTTATATATGTATATATTTTTTTTATTTGGAAAACTTCAGCGTGCTTTTTTTCACACACAGTAAAGTTAGCTTTGCTGAGATTCATTAGTCCCCCTTCCCCCTGTGTGTAAATGGATCTCTCTCAGTTATGCAATGCAAGGGTACACAACCATGAAAAGTGCAGAGGCAGCCAAAAAAAGCATTGTTCTGAACTCGGATGTGTAAAATATTCATATTCAATAATAAAAAAATAAAAAAACCAGCCCTTAATAAAAAATTCACGGCGTAAAATATGCATTGTCGTTCCATCCCCAGGGCTGCAGCAGTTTCCAGACCAACGTGTTACGTGGGTTTTCACTGCTTTGTTTTACTCAATTAATTCAAAACCAATTCACTCGCAGACATGCCAGTATTAGGTGCCTAAATTGATTCTGATTTCTCTAAGGGCAGCGTATCTATGACTACAGTAATAGCTGGTAGAAGCTGTGACTGTTCAAAGCATCCAACACGTAGGCCCAACAGTACGTACGTCAAGGCTGTCCCTGTCCCTGATGGCGTCTATACGTCGAAATGCAGTGCTGGGCACGGACACACAAGCCAGCTCTGAACAAGCGCGAGAGCTCTTCTAGCAGGGTGCTTGGACCACCTCAGTACCCCTGCATCTTGAAGGAGCACATTAGCCAACTGCTAACATAGCAGGGGGAGCGCGTTTTGAACAAGCTGTGGCGTCCCCGTACAGCACTGCCCTACACCCTGCAGAAGTACCTGCGGAGCTTTGCGCACAGGGCCGAAGAAGAGAAAGAAGCGCGTCACTGTTTTACCAGAGGGAAACAGAGACAGGTGGAAATAACCGCCTGGCTCAGATCCTGACCAAAGCATGTAGCAGAGCCAGGAATTTCATTTAGATTTTTCTGCATCCCCATCTAGTGTCGTAGCTGCAAGGCCCAGCTGCCCTAGTATGTGCGGATGCGTCCCAAACGGCAACGAAGGCAGAAGCACGGGACAAGGGAGACTGAGGCACAGCGGCGGCAGGGTGCACGAGTTCATCTGTTTGCTTCTGCTCGGGAACGTGTCGTCAGGCAGTAGGTCTGCTAAAGAGACACAGCACAAGAGCTCTCATCCCAGCAAGGAGGGGGCTGCTGCTGTTTTCACCCAACCCGCTCGGCTGGGTTTAGATCTTCGACACGCTGTGCCGCTCTGCTTTGCAGAGGGTGATTCTGAAGCACCAGCGGGCCGAGGGTCTCACGTCGGGTTGTAGCACTGCACTCCTCTGGACTCCGATGCCAGCGGAAGCCGCCATTTCATGCATTCGTTTTGCATGAATTGCATTTGGCAGACTTTGTCTGGTGTCCTTGGTGGCCAAACTGGAACTAAACCACCAATGCCCTGCTTCCATTGGTGCACTGTGCTGCTCTGCGTAACTAGGGCCTGTGTTGCTCCTCAGAGCCCAGCAGTAAGGGAGAATATTAAAGTGATATTATAAATGTTGCTAAAGAAAAGAGAACTTAGGAACAAGAGGAAGAGTTTTGAACTTAAAATATTGTGCCTGGCATTTAAGTTTTGTGAAGATATATGGGAGAAAAGAATGAGAAACTCCAAAAACAACCAATGCTTCAGATGTTTCTTTTATCTAAAGTATAGCTAGTTAAATGTTTTACATAGAACAAGTCCCAAGGAGCATAAATCAGGGGATGTAAGCTATGTTTTATAAAGACCTCAAAATATAAGTTCCTTACCTCCCACTTTCTCAGGCCAAATATTTTAAATGGAAAAGCATGTGGGACAATAAGTATGTATATTACCCATGCCTTTAATGACCATTCCCACCAAGGTGATTTGTTCCGTGTCCACAGTCTGAAATTTATATACAAGGAAAGGGAAGAACAGGAAAAATAAAACCTTAGAAAAATCTGATGCTGGAAAAATTGTGACCACAACTGATAGTATGGAAGTAATGAAATGTGCTGTGATGTGACAGCTGTCAGTCATGTTTGAGATTTTACTGGTTGGTGGAAAAAAGTGGTAGAAACTGTTCTTTCTCACTGCAAGCTCCACATATACCTCAAATGGCTGTCAGATCTTAAAAGGGAACTGGGAGAATTAAGCATCTTCACTGAATTTGAGTATCATTCTCATTTGCCTTTGCCTGTTGATTTTCCAATGGCTCTGGATAAAAAGCATTTGTCTTCTTGAATTGTGCTTCCATGTAGTTCACATAAAGTAAGTAAAACTGACTCACCGTGGGTGTAAGGGCTGCATCATGCAACCTAAGGCGGGCTGCAGGGAGAGGCTTTACCGGGCAGCTCCGGAGGGCAGGGGCTGTGGGGAGCAGTCGTGGGCACGAAGGGCGACAGGAGCTCCCAGAGCTGGGAAGAAGAGGCCGTTGATTAATTGCTAAATGTTTGTAAGGCTGGCTAAGAGAGCTTCTGCAAGCTCTCCTGAGCAGCCGAGAAAGCCGAGGAGCAACGGGGTTGCCTGAGGATGCCGACTGTTGAGTTGGCTTGTCACTGCTCACTGGGCAGCCTGGAGAGATCTGCTTCCCTCCGTTTTTTTTCTTCTTTATTCTCTGTGGCCATGCAGACTTGAAGAGTAACACGATAATAAATCTCTCTCTTTTGCAAGACACCCTGACAAATCATTTTCTTGTCTCTCAAACACGTGCCCACGCTTTCCTCCTTTATATTTTTCAGGACCATGCAACGGGGATATGCCGAGCAGTTTGCATCTAGCTGGGAAAGTCAGCCGAGCGGTGGACTCTGTTTGCAGGCCCCAAAAATGGTTGCAGATTTGCAACCCCACCCGCCATAGTCATCTTGGATTCGATTTATTGTGTCTCATAACGCTATCTGCTTCATTATTGTGTCTGAGAAGGGAGGAAGATGTTCTGAGAGCCTTCACATGGCTGGCCGCATGAAACCACATCCTCGCTATCCCAAAGTTCAGAACATCTGTCTTAATTTGTCTGGCCCTCAGCGCTGCGCTCTTGCAGCCTTTGAGAATTTACTGCTTGTTTTTGTAATGAATCTCTCTCACCGAGAATGGAGAGGGGAATTTGATGGTGTTAGAAAACATTGCTCTCCCTGCGGTTCTCAAGACATCTTGGATCAAATGTAACCCTGCTAATGTCACACAGCCTCAGACTAAGCAAGGAACCACTGGTGAGCCACTTAGTTCTTGTAATGCAGATGAGCTGAGAAGATTTGGAAAGATTCAGCTCTTCAGATCCCTTGGTACCCTGACAAATCCAAAGGGAAAGACACACGCTGCCAAAGTTGTTTCTATGGGTCATTCCCGAATTCCTACGGAAAACAGTATTTCTCAGAACAACACAGCAGAACTATTAAACGGTGTTGGTGGTCTGATGACATTCTCTGAAGTACTGTCCTTCAGCCAAAGTAATATATATTTCCTAGAAGCACATGTCCCTGGAGGAAGAAATCATGGACTTTTAAGGTATCCAAGACAATAGTCCAGATGCTGATTTCAGCTACACTGTTTTAAACTGACCGTATTCAGTGGATTTACTTTGAAATTGTTTGTTGGTTTGGGGTTTTTTTACTGATGTGAGATCGTTTTTCCTTTTTGAGGGGAAGAATGGATCCCTGCATATCCAGAGTAACTGGATCACGTCCAGCTTGCCCTCTTGGAGGTTTTATTTCCAGATCTGTTGCAGTTTTTCTAAGGCAAGTCACCAAGATGTGGATTCATCCCATCTAACCTTTTACAACTAAGGCAAATAACTTTAAACTCCAGTTAAGAAGATAAACAGTGGAGAGAGAGGGCGAGAGAGACCTCACCTACTTACGAGCTGCTGGGCTTTTGTCACTCTGAATTTACTGAAGAGAAAAGCTTTTGGGACTGGGTTCCTAATGTAGTTGTCTTCTTTATGCATGTCAGTGAAACTGAATCTGAGCCTTTGCCTTCCTGAGCCTCAGTTCCAGTTGTGTGATACTTAAATACTGTGGAAAACATTCAAGAAATTTAGAGCATACATTTTCAGAGAGAGGTTACTTTTGTTATCAGAAAGTTGTATCTGAAGGCTGGAAGAAATGAACAAACAAAAATGTTACCTTGGATGTTTAAAGACAAAACCAGATTAAGTAAAATAGTTCCTATTTGAGGCGGTGATGTTGTAGGGCTGTGCCGTGTCCTGTTTCACACAGATTTACCTGACGTGGAATATATGCTAACTTTCAGGAACTCCTCTTCGCCTGATCAAATAAATACTCAGAGGTGGTGTCACGATCAGAGATGGAGGGGGAAAAGGCAAAATGAGACCTGTAAAGAAAATACATTGAAATAAATGAAACCTTATAAAGGCTTGGACTCTTCACTTTCTCAAAGCCACCATGTCTAGTGTCGAAATGTCTAACATCCTCATTACATGCGGTTAATTAGCTGTGCAGCTGACAAGCAGAGCGAGCTCTCGGTGAAGCACGGTTTGGGATACCTGGTAAGGTAGTGTTTGAGCTGTCTGCCTTGCCTCTCCTGCATGGGCAGCCATGGAGCGAGCGGGTGGCTCAGCTCCCGAGCCACCGCTCTCTGCAGCACTGTCGTGGCTTCAGCTCAGTCGGTAACAAAGCACCACGAAGCCGCTCACTCACCCCCCACCCCCTCGCCTGGCCACGTTGGGATGAGGAGAAAATACAAAGGCAGGCTTGTGGGTCGAGACAAGGACTGGGAGGGATCACTCCCCACTTATGGTCACGGGCAAAAGACAGGCTCAACTTGGGGAAGAAACAAAATCAATTTAATTTACTACAAATCAAATCAAATAAAACACACAAGGGTATTAGGAAGGGAAACTAAACATCAGAACACCTCCCCCCACCCCTCCCGCCTTCCCGGCTCAGTTCCATTCCCGGTTCTCGCTACCTCCTCCCCCCGGCGGCGCAGGGGAATAGGGGATGGGGGTTGAGTCAGCTCGCCACACATC
>VYZV01021610.1:3870-13978 GCA_013401275.1 Pandion haliaetus | reverse complement strand
CCCCGTCATCCCCCGCCTAGAGGGGGTGCCGACATTTTGGCGCTGGGGAATTTTCCAGCAGCTTCTTAAAGGGGCCATCTCTGCAGCCCCCCCCTCCCCTGCCACCAAAGAAAGCCGTGTCACACAAACCCATAACAAGCACAATGTGTTAAGGCAAGCTGAAATCAGCAGTTACCTCCAAATATCAAGCTGTAGCTGCAGAAGAACAGGAACCGTGAGGCTGCCCCGTGTTAAGCCAATACGTTTAACTGAGCATTCGTACTGAAGGCAGCGTCTCGCCAAACGTAGCTGTGGAAAATCCACAGGTCATCTTGCGTCCTGTTGTTCGTCAATGGAAGGAAAGGAACAGATATTGAGTGCAAAGACCGTAAAAAAATGCAGATGTGCCCAGGTGTGTTTGAAGGAAAAAAATCCTAGTCAAGGTGCTAGCATGTATTGTTCCCCTGCGTTTTGGTTGAATCTTGCAGAGTCTCTCGGGAGGGGATGCCGTGAGCTGCCGCATCGGGAGATGTGCCTTTTCAACCTGCCTGGAGCTCTCTTGACACCTTGGGGGTTCCTGTGGCTGAGAGAGTCTGTCCCTGCAGAAGAAATGAGGGGTGGGGGGTGTTCAGAGCAAAAGGTTCCTTAGAATCACCTGCTATTTTATCCTCAAGCAAAGAACAGTGGATCCCGCCCATAAACAGAATTAGCTCAGCCCCAAATTACCAGTGTTATGCACCGAAATAACCAGTCTCACATATCAGGCTGCCTGAGTCATTTAATAGTAGTTCCACCAGTTTGACTGGTGTCCAACTGCTTTTATTTTCAGTTTGTGTTTACGGGGAAGCGTCCATGTCATGAGCAACTAAATGTGTGAGGATTTTCTTTCAGAAGCCACAGAAGGGATTAAAACCAACAATAATCCATGAAATTACTTCAGAATTTTTTTCTCCTCCAAAGTCCTAAGGAATTCCCCAACTCCTAACCTGTTCCAACTGGCACCATCCTCTACTTGAGCTCTAATATCAGTGGAGTTTGTAATGTTTCCAATTTTTCTGCTGAGGGATTACATGAAACCGAAATAATTCTTTCCATGGGGGATTACATAGCCACTTTTGTTTCTAATATTCCAGTCCACGAGTGAGGAACTTTTTCTTGGGTACCTGTTTCTTCTTTGGCTATGAGAGCTAGCGTCGTTTAGACTATCTAGGCATAAATCCATTTCATTAATTTCATTCCTAATCATTTAATTCCTAAAGGAACCTGATTAAATAGCCTATCGTAAGTCCAGTCTTTATATTTTGGCTGAATGCTCTTGAACTACTAATTTCACATAAATTAGATGACACAGTGTTCTCCATTTTAGTGACTGAAATGCATCTGCATAGTTAATTAGATAAAACCTCACCTTGAGGCACTGTCAGCCACTGATGAAAATGACTCATAGTTGAGGGGAAAATTGCTACTGATTTAAAAGAGTCTGGATCAAATGTCTATTCTCAAATGCTGGGTTTTTTTCTGTTCAAGTACCAAAGTGTGCTTCAGGGATTTTTTTTGGCAGGGGTTTTAGAGCAGGAAAATAGGAAATGAACTGGAAAATTTGAAGACTACAGCAAACAAGAAAATCCTGGAAGGAACACACTCTATAGATCCACCCTAGCCATTAATAATATGGAAAGATTTCATTAGAAAAAGAGAGGGGGAAGCGAAAAAGAAAGAATGTACAAGGAGGCAGTGTTAGCATCAGCGTGCGCAAGATGTCCTTACTGCTCAGACTTAACAGACAGAGCTTTTGCAGGTCACTTCTGCCATTACAGGCACCAGCCACCGGATTAAAAATTACGCTTCCGAGTAAGCTAATAAACCCCAAGCACTGCAACACATGGCAAGTGGCTTTTGAAACAGTTCTGTGGAGGCCAGTTTGCTGGGGAGTGTGTGGAGACGAAGGCGCACAGGTGAGATGCTTTAAATGCAAACCATCACACAAGCATCTCCTCTTTGTGCCAAAGCTTGGGGAATAAAGCTAATAAAGGTACATTGCTGGCACCATGGCCGTCTGAGAAAGTCATTTGTGCTGATGGAGGAACACCTTCTGCCCTAGCCTGAAGAGCACCTGGCAGGGGGAGCAGCCCCCCCCAAAAGACCCTGCTTTATTTAAGAGGGCATCGTCGCCGCGCTGGCCCCTTCCTAGCCCGCAACCTCCACGTGGCCAGTCAGCCACTGTCGAAGGAGCGAACCCTTCGGGAACACCATCCGTGCCGGCAAGTGCCGGGACCCGAACCCGTTCCCCTCCCGGAGCCACGAATGGGCGGACTGCTGTGCTTGTGTTGCAGTGTGCTGTTAGCTGCTCCACGCTGACAGGGCGCAGTGAAATACATGGAGCCCAGCAAATTGTTTTGTAAAAAGGGAAATAAAGTTCCGTCCCCTTTCACCTCTCTGCAGCACGTACCTGGCACCTCATCAGTGCCACCTCCCTCCCGTGTGGGAGCCCTTGAAATGTTCCCTAGTAGCCAGAAATCATCCATTACATCAAACGCTTCTGGTTACTGTAACCTATAAACAGCGTACTGAACTCAATATATTTTTGCCTGGAAAATTGTTTTGTTCTTCCCTGTAACACACTCGAGGTGATTGTCTGTTCTTTTGTGTCAGTTCTAGGCAAAGTGCACTGCATTAAAACTCCCACCACAGCAAAATAGAGCCGAGCAATTTAAAATCCCTGTTTTTGCCAAAAGATTTTGCACCATTATGTCACATCTTATACATCAGAATTTGCTGGGAAAGACTGGGGTGGGTTTTTTTCAGTGTTCCTGCTCTCTTCTGGAAATAGAAATATCAGCAGGTTGAATGACATTGAGTTATGTTTTATGTATTTCCACAGTATGTGTGAGGAAGTTCAGTCTTTATACTTATGAAACATACAGTTACTCCAAATAAAAAAATTCAAGCATTGGAAGTGTCATGCATATTAAATGTAGACCCTTTGGGATGCCTAACAGTTAACTCATCTGTGAGGCAAAATTTGTCCCGTTCCAAGTAACCAGAAGCACATGGAAGGGGGTGGGGGGGGCTGTGTTACTTGAATGACACAAGATGGGCTTCACTTATCACTGGGAATTACTGACAGCCCACCTAAAATTCATTAATTATCTGGCTTTAGACTTTGTGAGTCGAGCTGTTTCAACACGTGTGGTTTATCTCCCTTGGTACTGTAAGAAGTCTCCATTTCTTAGAACGTGCAATGGGAATCTAGCCAGTTAGTCAGTATGCTTGGAGAACACATCCACGGCAGCCATTTTGTCTCATGCTTCTCAACCACTGACACACCCGCGAAGAAATTCACCTCATGTGCAAAGGTGCCATCTCAGGTGTAACAGCCGCCCGCGTTTGTCGCTGCCCTCGGAGCGCAGCTCACGAGTAGGCGGAGAGGAGCAGTCGCATCGTACCAGCACTGGCTGCTCTGCCTGGTGCTCTCCATCGCCAGCTGGCTGCCCTGATGCTACAGAGCCCGGCAAGACCCAGCCCAAGACCTGATGAACTGAACTGAATCCAGCTGGCTGCACTCACCTTAATTAGAGTGCCTTCCTCAAGTTAATTAATCCTATACAGGCAGCTGGGCTACTCCTTAGAAGGGTCAATTTTCTCTCAGAGCAAGGCTTGCTGCATGTCGGTCCGGCCTCGTGAGTCGGGATGTCTGTGTGGTTCTCAGCTATGCTGGGATAGTGAACTCCAGGCTGGTTTGTGACTCTAGGAAAGGGCATCAGAGCCGCAACAGCAAAATACAAGGTGATTTATAGTCTTGTTTGGGGCATCTGTATTGTGTACGTGTTGGTAAACTCTCTGCTGAAAAAATTGCTGGTGGGTGATGCGCACTGGCAAAGGATGGGATAACCTGCAGGAACCTTTGCAATGCTTGTAGCTTTCTTACAGTGTAAAAAGAAAAGTCTCCGGCCTCACGAGTTTGAGAGTCCCTACCCTGCTGCCCCAGAGACTGCAGTGGGATTTGGGGGGGATGCTTCTCTGCTACAAGGAAATACGGGGTTTGCTTCAACTTAATGGTGCAACATTTGTTGCAGGTCGGATGGGTTCTGGTGTTATCAGTACGGCTGCCTGATTCCGGTGCATCGAGAAAAACCTCTTCGCTGCAGAGGAAGAAGGTGACAGCAGGTGCAGACCTTGTAAGTAGGAGAAAACCGGTTTCCTTACTAGAAAACCTAAAGGTTGGGAAGCTTCAAGGCTAAGAGCAAATGAAAAGTGAAAGCAAGTGGAACATAAGAGCCGAGATGGAAAGTGATTTGGGAAACCTGAAGTACTGCAAGGGCCTCTAGCCTCTGACTGAAATGCTGTTGTTTCTGGGGTGGAACATGGTGCATATTCAGCAATTCTGAGTGACGGCTTTGGTCAGGAAGCTAAGGCGATAGTCCCTATTTGAAACATGAAATTAAAATAATTGGTGGCTGTTGCTAGGCTAACAAGCAAACCCTGCTGTTCTTGAGAAGTCCAGCAGGCTCTCCTGTAGTGCCAGTGCCTCTCCTGAGCTTGCTTCGGTCATGCTATTAACCGTGTGTTCAGATGAATTGCTGGAGACTGTGGTGGTGTCCCTCTGAATGGGTTCTTTTGAAACTTCTGGCTCCTAGTAGGGTGTTGTGAGGGTTTGGTGAGGAGAAGAGAGAGACCCTGGTGATTTCCAGACTGAGTAATTACAGAAGACCTTGAGGTTTATCTCCAAAGGGAAGAAGTTGAATAAAGAGAGGCAGTTAGGCTCCGATTGCTGTGTGGTGATGATAGACCTGACCTGAGTCTGTCAAGGAGAGCCAAGTATCTTTCCTCCTCCTTCTCCTCCTCCTCCCCCCGCGTAGCCTGTGGATAACATGCAAAAGAGAGCAGAATAATTTGATACCGTGTATGCAACAGAATTTGCAATTTCTGCTTGACTGTCACTGGAGCTAACTTGAAGCTTGCTGTGATGCTAGAGGACAAATGGCACCTGAGCCAGGGTTCTGGAGTACAGGGTGAAGGAAAACTGTCTTTGCAGTCTGGGTGAGAACTGTCGGGAATCCTCCTTCTCTCTCTGAGAACACAGCCGTGTTTGAACTACATGTTCATCTGCTTCTATTAAAGAAAAATACAGCTGCTTTCTTACTGCATTTATTGTTTAATACGTTCATGCTGCTTGTTGGAAACACCATCGTTAAAGTCCTTCTGGGGCATAGTTTGTTTTAAAGAAAACTCTCCATGGAAAAGACTTTCCTTTAAATTTAGTACAAAAGAAAAGCCCAACTAGTTTTATTTATAGATCAGGGCATGAGAGATTTTCAGTTTTCAAGCTAGCTCTGTATCTCTGTTCCTCCCATAAAAACATGTTTAACATTTTTTCTCATCCTACCAGAATAAAATTCTTTTATCATGATTTTTTTTTTTTTTTTNGTTCTGTGAGTTGTGGTTCTGTTCTTGGATGATGTATTCTGGGTTTTGGTTATTCTTCAATAGATCATCTCTTGTTTCTGTGAGTTTGTGACGGTTTATATGCCTAAAGCTGTCTGAGTATTTTCCAGATCTGTACCATATGCATGATGAATTTGGGGGCATTATTAATACAGAAGCGTTCAGAATTTCGTTGTGCAATATATGCTTGTATGAACAGTGAGAAAATGGCTAAATGGTGAAATGGTCATAAATACGACTTTCCCAACAACCTGGCCGATGCAAAAGTAAACAAACTTAGTATTAATTTGTGCGCGTTTAGTAGGGGGGAAAAATACTAAACTGTGGTTTGCTTGGAAAACCAGCAGCGTCTAGGTGAATGACAACACCGAGAACATAAATCTGGTTTTCGTTGACTGATTTATAGTAAGATGCGGAGTTTTGAATGGCTTTGTTTAAAGGGATAGTTTTTCCTTTTCTGGTGAAAGTGAGGCTGTGACAAACAGGTCCAGCTGTAAAAATTAAAGGCTGAGGTGATTACAGTGCAGAAATGCTGACCTCCCTTGTTGCCAGAGCTTTCATAAAGCTGAGTGTTACTCTCAAAAAGAACAGCAACTCTTAACTGTTTTTATAAGAAGTCGGGGGACACTGGTCACTTCTGTTGTGACTTCGCTGGGTTTCACTATTTCACAGTCATTCCTTACGCCCTTGTTGTGTCCTGCCAGCCCAGGCTTAGTGGTCAATATACTCAGGAATAAAGTATTTCGCTGCCCAGGTGGTTCATTCAGCTGAGCTTTGTGACAAAATAAGCTAGTAAGATTCAAATTCCCTTGAAAATGTCAAGTCCTTTCGTGATCTTTAATTGATTCGCATTCTGGGTTGCTTAAGAGTGGAGTTAAAAAGCTGTTAGTAATAATTTTATAGAAAATATGTTCCCCATATGAATGAACGCTGTCCCCCTTGTAACGCACCCAAGTGGCTGAAATGGAGAAAGCCTCCTGTTCCTCAGGATGTACTTGCTGAATGCAAGTACTGCTCTTATTTGAGCCGTTTAAAATCACTGTATGGGTGTCTCACTCCATTATTTTTAAAGAAACTTCCCAGTTCACTCTGTTTAACTTTATACTTCAGAGAAATGAAACTCTTTCCCCATCTCGTTTATACCGAAGGAACAAAACCGTAGCTGAATGGTAGTCGAGCAGCTCTCATGATGTATCTGTTTCAGGGTACTAAAAGAATCTGGAGTGAAAATACAAGGTCTTTGGGTCTATATCAGGAAAGAGTCCTGTTGGCACCGTTGTGAGATTGTAGCTAACCGCTGAGAAAAAGACAAGTTTTTCTCAAGCGAAGGGCAGTGCACGACGGTGCTGTGCCAAGCTTCTCTGCAGGGACTCCCATTTTGGAGAATACCCTGTGTAACATCAGACAGCGTAGTCTGACCGCAGGACTCGGAGCCAGGATATATCTGCATTGCTGCCGAGTATGTTTTGGTGCGATGTGCTCGCCTGCTCTGTTCGCTCTTTGCTGTTGCTTACACGGCAACTTCGAAGATGATTTGTTCTGAAAACTCTTTTTGAGTGCCCTGCATAGCTTTGTGATTGCATAGAGGATTTAAGTATCCTACCATAATACCGTCTTGCTCCTATATTCTTTCAGCAGTGAGCCTGGAAGCTGCTCTTCCAGCAGTAGAGCGGGCAGCTTCAGTATGGTAAATGAATGAAACAAGACTCGAAGAGAAAGGCCTGCAAAAATGAGGTGTCCTTTTCTATCGAACGGGTTCAAGTTTGCAGCTTGCTATGCCGCTTTCGTATAAAAAACACTTTGTTCTTTTGGGGGAACTTTTTGCAATGCGGTATTTCCTTCTTTTAGCGGCGACAATCTCGTGAGAGAGCTCTGCCTTCACCCAGAGGCTTGGTCTGCCAACCAGCTAGGGAAAAATAGGAAACGGGACTCCATCAGCAGACGGATCAAGGCAATGGGCCTTAATACCACCAGAAAATGAGAATGGCCAGGACCTTTTCTGCCTTGGGAACCTTTTAATGCCACATTCTGGTCTTTAGTTTGATTTGTGACGCTTGCCCTGTGGAGCATCCTTCCCCCACCAGGCCTCGGGAGCAACTTTGCCTTTCTGGCAGTAGCAGGGTTTTGGGTTTGCCTCCTGGGAAATGCCCGATACAGCAGGTGACATGATAAAATGATGTCATACTAGGCAGTTGCTGTGGTCAGTTGTTTAGAAACACATACTCTGGCTGGAAGGTACCTTGCTTATCTTTAACGGGAAATGTCACATTTGTGTTTTGCCTTTTGGCGTCTAGAAATGATGAGGTGGAGTCGGAGCTCGTCCCGAGTTGCAACTTGTCAGCCCAGCTATCAGCTGGGAAGTTCCTTGTCTTTCTTTTTTCTGCTTAACAGAGAGAGTAACTAACCGCAATGCTTACAGACAGTGCTGGAGATGACCGATTTCTGAACGTCTTTCTAATTGGGGTGGAGTTGTACCTGCAGGATTCTGCCAATACAGACATAGCGTAGCTGCTAAATGACACGTGCCAGAGCTGAAATCACACAGACGGTGTCTACGAAGTGGGAGCCTGAGCACGCATCCCTTGCACATCCTGAATTGCACAGCTGGTGTACGGAGTGGCGAGCTGTGGCACTGGGAGCTCTTGGGCGGCTGTCGTGTGCTGCTTTTTAATTGTGAAGGCAGGGAAGAAATTCCCCTGCAGAACCTAGGAACCCGTAGCAGTCAGATGAGGCACGCAGTTTTGCTTGCAGTGTGTTACTTGGGAGCTACTGCTTGGACATGAAGTGATAGGTACTTAATTTCTTCTTGAATTCAGC
This sequence comes from Pandion haliaetus, assembly GCA_013401275.1. NCBI lineage: Eukaryota > Metazoa > Chordata > Aves > Accipitriformes > Pandionidae > Pandion > Pandion haliaetus. The sequence goes on along the minus strand of VYZV01021610.1, from coordinate 5,737 downwards.
AAATGCTACCAGCAAGCAGTGGTGGTAAGCTTTTTTCAGGGAAGTTTGATTGGAGGGGCTTCAATAGATCGATAGAATGAAAGTAAAGTTAATCTTCCATGCCTTAGCTGGCGAATTTATGAGTTTTTCCTCCCTGAGTGTATTCCTCTAGGAAGACTATTTTTTAGGTATCGAGTAAACACTATTAATCAGCAAGACTTTTGTTTGACCCAGGTATCAAATTAATTTCTTACAATTGGTATAGCATTAAAAGTAAAAGCCTTTCCCGTACACAGGATGTAAATCGGTGCTTTCGGTTTTTGACAGGGAATAGTGAGTATGTCTGGGGCTTTCCAAAAAGTGGTGTTCCTTCCCCAAAGGTTCTGCTCTTTCCTCTGTTTTAACACAAGTCTTCACAGGAATAAACCCAACGGAACATGAGTCACTGTAGGAACAAGCATATGGGCAAGGTGGGCTCCTGGCTTATAAATGGTACAATTGTAGATACAGAAGTGCAAGACTGCACTGGTTGGAAAGCTGGCTGGAAAATAGCAGTCATAAGGTAGACAGACATTTATATTCATAGAAACCATTGGCTATTTTGTATATATTTGCATTTCATTTTCTAACCACTTTTTTTTAAGTGGAGCTTGGTTTTTAACTATTTATCAATTAGCTTATCGCTCGCTGTGCCTCGCTGTTCTAACACAAAAGCTGCTGAACTCCTGTGGGATTGCCACAAGTTCTCCCGTAGCCGGTTTGTGGGCTAGAAACCGAACAGTACAGTTGAAAAGCCTCATGTTCTCGCTTCTAGATGTTTGGTATGCTCTTGGGGCGTTGACAGAAGTACGGGAGGGTCTGTGCGAAACCTTGGGCTTCTGAATGCAAAGACCAAAACTCGGGCAGTGCGTTAGTATTCGTCTCTCCATTGCTCCCATCACCGTATTCTGAGATTTCAAGCCAAATCTCTTAAAGTACCAAGTAGTTTATTCTTCCACCTGTAAAATAAAACACTGTTGCCGCAGTGAACCTGCACGTGTGATTGGAGGAAGATTTCTCTATCAATTACTTAAACATGCTGCTTTTCCCTCTGAAATGAATAGCATCCCTCTGTAGTGCAAGAATAGAGCTGGTTAGGAAACATTTCAGTGGCTTCAAGAGTTTTCGTCTCCTCCACAGAAATGAAACCAAAACCTTGCAAAGTTTAACACCAAATATGTGGGTAAGGGAGAAAAAAGAATTAGCAGCAGGACGAACAGCTGGGAACACAGGCGTCTCTGTGATGCATAGAAGACCTTCCATTTCTTCCTCCCTGTGCCCTAACCACTAAGTTGTTCTTTCCTGCACCAGATCGCATTGTCTTGTGTGTGCGACGCTGTTTGGCTGAATAATTACTCGCGACCGATGTGATATCAGGGCAAAGAATATCTGTCAAGTCACTATTTTCCAGTGATGAAAAGCATTTTTTTTTTTTTTAAATTCCCATCTAGCTCTAACCCGTGATAACACTGACGGGATAATCGGCTGGAAAGCAATACATGAAAGTGGGGGGGGGGAGGGCGGGGCAGAGAAGAGAGAGATGATCCAAATTCATGCCTGGTGTAATTTGCTTCAGTTCAGTCAATTTTTACTCGAGGAATGAAGTTGACTCATTCTTCCTGGATACAATCCACCTCTCATGGAAATCGATGAAATTCTTTCTGTTGCGTTTTAACACATGTTCTTGCAGTTACTTTCTGCAGTAAGTCTTCATTAATCTGTAAATCTAAAGGAACTCTTGGTGCCCTGCAGTTAAAAAAAGACCTTATTTTGGGTACTGGTGGCTTTCCCTTAGACTGGGCTGGACGGAGGTGACCCCAGCCCTTTAAAGGCTGCTCTTAAATACCCT
>VYZV01021609.1:116657-133199 GCA_013401275.1 Pandion haliaetus | reverse complement strand
GCTGGTGGAAGAGCAAAGTGCGGTTTATGGGTGTCAAGACACCGTCCCCGCCTCGCGTGGACCGGCGAACGCGTGCCCGGCTGGCAGCAAGTTCAGGTGCGGGGCACCGGGGACGGACGGACGGACGGACGGGGAAGGGTCCCCCGCCCCCCCCGGCCCGGCGGCCCCCACGTTCAGCACCTCCCCGCTGAACAGCAGGAGCGCGGGGGGAGGACGGGGCCGCCGGGGCCGGCTGCCTCCCCCTGCGCAGCATCCCTCCACTTTGGGGCGGTGGGAACACTCCTGGGGGTTGTGCCCAGCAGCAGAGCTCTCAGAGAAGGGGGAGGGGGGAGGAGGTGGTGATCCTCCCTTCCTTTTCCATTTGCCTTCCGACTTAACTCCTTTGCCCGTTTTTGGGAACTAACCAATACTCAGTTTTGCCGCGTCCCATAGAAATCGGCAGAAATTGCAGTAAATAAGGGCGTAAGTGACCTGACAAAGAGCGCTGGGGATGTTCTGTTTGGTGTGTGAATTGCACACCCGAGTAGGCAGCGCAGTCACAGCTCACAGCCAGCGTACACCCTTGTGCTTTAAGGCTCCTCGGGCTCTTTGAAGCGATGACCACCACAGTATTTGTGGCTGCAGTATCAATCTTTGACCTGGAGTGTTTTATCTTCCATTAGTAAGCCTTTCTCTGCGCTGAACTGGTTAAGTTAGGGTCAAATCTGGTTCAATACCTTCTTGGCATGCTCAGAGGGCTGGGTTTAAACAGTGGCTGAGACGGAGATGAGGTTGCCTTCCTGAGAGCTCGTCCCCGAGCGCCGAGCTGCTGCTGCGGGTCACGGCGGGAGGTGCTCTGTCCCGGCCAGGTTTGGCAGGCCCGGGGGCTGCCTGTGCCCGGCAGGCCACGGCTGGCACGGCGGTGGGCAGCTCCGGGGGCTGGCAGTCACGCGTTGCCTTTTGTTGACTCTAAAAACACGGCTGCTTCTGGTGGGAAGCTGAGCGTGGCTGTGCGCTGGGGAGGTTGCACTGCGCACAGCCTTGGTTCCCACTCCGCGGAAGGAAATCCCATCGGGATAGTAGGCTGTGGTGTGAAAGGACACGTTTTAAAATAAAAGGACTCAAAGAGAGAAGATAAACCGTCCTGAGACTCGGAGCCTGGAATATTAAGCGTGAGGCACAGCATGTAAATGACTGGAGAGAGACTTGCAAGGCAGTCCCCGAGAAACTGAGCCTGGCTGTAAAATAAGCAGGTTACCGATAGCCTTGCATGTATTCACGAGATACGGTTGTAAGAGTAGCTTCCCCCCCTGCCCTGTTCCAGCTCACGCTATGGGAGGTTGTTCTCCAGGAAGGAGAGCCGCCGGTGAAGAAACATTGCCTAGCAGTTAAAGCCTTGCAGTCCGGAGATCTTGATTGTGTTCCTGGATCTGCCAGTGACTTGCTGTGTTCTTGGACCAGCCAGGGCGGCCGTCAGTACCCGGGGTTTCCAGCTCTGTAATAGGAAGAATGCTTTCCTAACTCAGAGGGAAGTTGTGAGGCTCAGCGGATGCGTGCACGCGCGGTGCTCAAAGATTGGTGAATGGAAAGTGGGACAGAAATGCAGAGTGTGAGTCCTGCACATATCAGTGTCTGCCTTTGCCGGTTAGAAAATATTGGCTGCCAGTGTCTGCAGAGCAGCTGTGAATGTTGGACTGTAGATAAGGAGAGGAGCAAGGATGTTGTTTTCCAAACCCTGTGCGGTGGCGGGAGCCCTGCTCCGATGTTTGGGTGCGGCCTGTGAATGCACCAGCAGGATCCGACTTCCCCTGGCAGAAGAGGAGCTGCACGCACATTGCCTGACCCTTGATCGCGCAATCCCTTGAACGTTGGAAACAAAGCGATGGGACTTTACTGCGGGGTGAGGAGATCTCTCCGGGGAGCTGGGAAAGGCAGGAAGGAGGAGGGCGGCAGCGGCAGTGCCGGGGCTCGGGGTTTGGCTCTGGGCTGGCTGGTTGGGGCAGCCACTGTTACTTCCATCTCTGCCATGAGTGGCGTGGAACTGGGGAAAAGGCAGCCGGTCCTCAGACGGGCACTGGTAATGGATTGCGCTCTGTTTTCTAATGAAAGTTTCATTTGAAGTTTGTTTACAGGAAAGAAGAAATTAGCAGGGAGAATTCTCCTGAGAACCCAGAGAGGAAAAAGAATGAGCTGCCTGACTTGCAAGCCAAAAGAGGGTGGAAGGGTAGATTAGATTTACCGTATTGCTCCGAGTCGTAGCTGTTGCTGCTGTTGAGAAATGCTTCCTTGTTTGGCTGGGTGGTGGAGCCCACTTTGAGGCTCAGCCTTCAGCCAGGTTATTGGCATCCAGGGGAAATTCAGAGCTGCCCACCCAGCGAGAAATGTTGATCCTGGTCTGGTGTCCTGTTTTGACGCCGGGACGTGTGCTGTGCTGCTGTCCCTCCGCTCCAGCTGACTGAAATGGGACTGCCTCTGGGCCGTGGCTGGGCAGCCGGTGCTCCGGGGCATTGCTGCCGGGACCTCCCATCCCTGGGATTGTCCCTGGCCTGAGGGAGCCAGTGCCAGCAGTTGCCACTGGCACTGACGGGCAGCACGAGGAGGTTGCAACGCTCCGCCTTTGGTCTCCGAGGGGTGTCCTGAGGACGGAGCTTGCTGGTGGCCTCTGGTGTCCCGGTGAGCTGAGGGGCAGCGGAGGGTGCCAGAGCCGCAGTGATGGGGATGGCCAGAGCCGTGCTCGAGGTCGGGGCCTTTCTCTTGCGCTTTGGGGAAGAGGCACAAAGGTGTGAGGAGCTCCGGGGACACCACGGCGTGGGCAGAGCTGCGGGGGCTGCCCCAAGCTAGCAGGCAGCAGATGCGCTCTCGGCTTTGGCCGTTCCCCGCTGCTGTGAAGGGTTCACCCGATGCCGCCTGCACGGTCAGCTTTGTGTTCCCTTGGGGCGGGCTGTGCTGCGGGAGCTGTGCACTGCCGGGAAGTTTGTCCCATTGCTGTTTTGGCCAAGGGTATTGGTGCTGGAAAGCAGAAAACTCTGGCTGGAAAGCAGGGGGGTGACACTGTGGACGTGGGGACGGGGCCGCCTGGCAGGGTCCCACAGCAGCAACCTGCTCTTTCTGCTGGTGGCTGGATCCTGGACCAGTGAACGTGCGATGGCCTTGTTTGACTTGAGTCATTCATAGCTTATCAGTTTCTGGTTTGATACCCAGAGTATTTCTAATAATAGGCGAATGTTACTGCACCTTGACAGAATCGTACACATTTATAAAGCACTTTACATAGCATGCGCATGCGAGGCGTCCTGCATGTCACCTCTTTTCCACCATGTGTGAGTGCATGGAGAGCGTGATGCCTCCCGGGTTGTGGTTTGGGTGCCGAGGCTGGGCGTCTTCTGCAGCTGAGCCCCGCAGACGCCATGCCTGAGCCAGACGCTTTCCGAAAAAATCGTGGGTTGCTCCCAGGGCTCCTCCTCCTCACCAGACAGGTGAGAGACTGTGGGCAGCAAGGACCTTGGCATTTGCGTTTGTCTCTTAAGCTCTGACAGTAATCTGGAGTAAGCCTTGTGAAGAAGGCCAGATATTAGGGTGGCTGCCTCCCTGCAAATGCTTACAATAAAGGGACTATTTATAGTTTGCAACAGGGAGACCTTTGCAGTTCTGTTCCTGTACGTACAAGATGGAGTTTCTGGAGAGGCAGGATTGCTCCGTGGCTGGCATGGCAGTGGTGCTGTGCTGAGCTGGGGGATGCCATGCCTCCTCCCTGCCCCCCGCCTCTCCTGTTCTGCTTGACCTGGGCACCGGGGGGGCTGCCTGGAGGCACCAGGCTGGCAGCGCAGGTGGACTGGGGGGTCGGGGTGCCCCCGTTCCATTGGCGGGCACGCATGGGGCTGCTGAGTCCCATCCATCCATCCGTTGGTGCGTGTGGGGTTTAACAAGCTGTAAATTCCAGGAAACTCCCCGGGAGGCACATGGAGGGAGCAGGCTGGGGGCGGCAGCGAGCCCCGAGCCAGCAGATGTGTCTGCAGGGACGAGGAGCGGGGAGGAAAAGCACAAACCTGTCTTTAAAGACATTTGTTTGTTCACAATAAAAACTGTCAGCCAGCGGCGGCCAGACAGGGCAGTTTTTATGAGGCGCAGGCGTAGGTTGGAGGGGCGCTTGCCAATTGCTTCTTACACGGAAAGGGAGCAGGGATTGTATTTTATCTCAGGACCAGGGGAGGGAAAAAAAAAAATAAGAGCAGAGAGTTTACAAGCCTTTGAAATGTTTCAATCAAAGGAAAGCGCAGTTGAAAGCGGTTCTGGAAACATTTTCGGTGTTCCGCTGCACCCCGGGCCTCTGGAGGCGGTCTCTGCCCCTTGCTTTGGGAGGGGAGCAGGGAGAGGAAGGCAGATAAAGGGATCACCAGCAGGACCGTGTTCATACGGGAACACGTATCTGCTTCCTCCCAAGCTGCGTGTTCGGAGAGTTCAGCCCGGGGAGGTCCCGGAGCCCCTCCTCTCATTCAGGATCTCAGTGCTGCCTTTATGATGATGGTTTTGAAATCCTGTGGCTGACCTTTCCGGCGCTGGAAGCGATCCAAGGGCTGTGTCTCGAAGGTTCCGAAAGGTTAGCGAGAAGGGAGAGAGAGGGAGAGAGAAAATGTCCTTTCAGCTGCAGGAGTGGGAGAGAGGAATGTCATCTATGCCATTGGGGAGCAGGCAGCTGGCCGGGCTCCCCGGCCCGAGCTGGGGTTTCCTTGCCTCGCCAGAGACCTCACTCCCCCAGCCCCTTTCCAAGGTGTGCGTTGTCATTTTTGATCAGGGTACAGAGGCGATATCCCTTTGGAGAGAGCTGGAGGAGCCGTCCCTCCGGGCTGTGCTCCAGGAGCCTCCTCTGCAGCATCAGGCGGTGCAGGTCTGTGGGGATCGGTGCCACTATCCAGATCTGCCCCACTGGGCACTCCCTGCCGGTGCCAGTCTTCTGGTGATTCCTGTTGCAGCACATGATTTGACCTCAGAAAAGTCCGAGATGTTTTACGGAGCCATTTCAACGCGGTTGCACCCATCCTCGGCTCCCACGCGCTGCTGCCTCACCAGAAACACGCTGGGGTGGATGGAGATTAAAGGGTAAACTCCAGGGCTCAGCCATCCGCTCCTACAGGATGCGAGCTCTTTCTAATTGTCCTCAATTAGAGACAGTGCCATTGCTCAGGCACGTCTTCAGGCAGGAAGCAGAGCCCGGCCGTCCCCGCTGGGGCAGCCACCTAGCCCGGCGGAGGGAAGGGCTGCTCGCCATGGCCTTGGGGAGCGCCGAGGGACCAGCAACCGCTTGTGGGGGGCAGGAGCTGCCGACCGAATTGTTTTTAGGAAGGAGTGCGTGGTGAGGAGATGTTAAAGCCAGAGAGAGGAAAGAAAATAGCTCAGCGAGTTAACCCTTTCCTGCTTGCCTCCAGGATGAGACATCGGTGAGCAGCGAGGACTTTGATATGAACGACTCCACATGGATCTCAGCTGACCAGCACCTGAACTCCAGCCTGAGCCCCAGCCAGGACGAGAGCATGCGCAGCCCACAGAACCTGCACGGCCACGAGGACGGTGAGTGCCCCAGTGGGTGGGAAGCGCTCTGCGCCTCTGCCACAGCATGGTTTTGCCACTTATTAAACATTAACCAGTCCTTTCTGATCAGATGTCCCACCTGTAGGATGGATTTCATATCAGCACAGGCTTTGAAGCAGTGCCGACTCCCAGTCCTTCCCATTTAGCCTCTGGGTTCCTGCACAGCCAGGGCCCTGTCCAGCTCAGAGCTGATGGTCCTTGTGCCGGGGACCTGGCTCCCAGCTCCCTCAGCAAGAGGTCACCAAATCGTCTCCTAAGGCATCAGGCTGTAGTTCCCCTGGTGTGACAAGGAGAGCCCTGTTAGTCCTGAACCACGGGCTGCGCGCTGCCCCGCCGCAGGAAGGGTGCCAGGGCTTTGCAATACAGGTTGCAGCTTTCCATGCTTGGAAAGGTGCACCTTAGACAGTGTCTTGGATCCCCCAGGCAAGAAATGGGAGTGCGGGGTGGATGTGGGGGTCCCCTCACTCAGGGCAGGTGGTTGGAAGGGGTGAAGGTGGCACACAAGGGCTGGGTGGGAGGAAGTGTTTGGTGAAGAGAGGTGGTGTGTTACTGCTGTGAAACATGCTAGTTTAAAGTAAAAGAGCAAGTAAATAAATGGTAGAGGTACGAGTTCGGGTCAGAGTTCATCTCCGCGATGCTTGGAAGGATTCGGTGGTTGGACTGTTACTGGCTTTTGCTCAAGAGGTTGAATCCCTCGTTGTCCCCAGCCTGGCTGCTGCTGGGAGAGCGGGAACGGAGCGGAGGGGTTGAGGGACAACCCAGGCTGGGTCAGTGCTGCTTTAAGAAAGGGGACTGGAAAACCACCCCAGAGGAAAGAAAGGGCTTTTGTGCTGGCAGGTCTCCCTGGGGTGGCTTTTAGCTGCTTATGTGGCCAGTGGCAGGGACAGCAGGGATGGTAGGGACAGCAGGGACACTGCTCTCTTCAGTCCAGCGCCTTGTGGCACTTCAGTTTCTATTGCAAATCTGCAGTTTAGAGAAAATGCTGGTTTTAACTAACCAGCACCAGCCCCGGAGTCAGGCAGCGTTGGTGAGGATGTGAAACCTGCCAGCGCTAAACCACGTCCCCATCCGGCGGGACGGGCAGCGGCACTTCTGCTTGTACAGGGCCTGGCAGTGGGGCTGTGCCCATGCCAGGAGGAAGGGTGTTTCAGTGGTAACATAGCTGCTCACATTAGAAGCATTTGGCTCTTCAGGACCAGGCTGCAACCTCCGCCCTGAGTGAGCGCTGCCTCTCATACCTGTGGCCTGGCCGGGTCTCTCCGTACCCCCTGAACTCCGCCATTCTCCCATCGGGACATTCCAGGCTTGTGGCTTATCTCTCACCACTGAATTCCCAAGTCTCATTTACAATCTAGAATGACACGGTTTTGGTCCCTTTGCTGAACACTATTATTCAACAGGACAGTAATTTAATAAGGGACTCGCATATTTAGGCACATCAAGATGTTCTCACTAAAGCTGAATCCTCCCTCTCTCTGCCCTCTTAGGAAATACTTCCAATCTTCAGAAGCAGGTGTCCTCTTTGGGGCCCTTCTTGGCACCTCTTATTTCTTTTGTAAGGTTCAGTGGTGAGCAATAGGGCACAAATAGTCCCTTCTTTTTTGTGAGGAATGCAAGTGTCCCAGGCTGTCCCCGGGGTTGGCAGAAGGCTAAACCAGGCAGCCTTTGGCAGATCAGAAGTGATGGAGTCGAAGAGTAAGCAAGCCAAGCCCAGGGTTACTAATGACACCCATCAAGAAAAACCCAGGGGCTGGGATTTCCATCAGGCTGTCATACTTCAGGGGGCATTTTATGGGACTGAAAAGAGGTTTTTGTCACTGTGGTGAATGTCAGTGTCCTGTACTGGAGCTCTAAAACACAGGCTAATGGGGTGAAAGGCCTTGTGTCAGTCCCTCTGCCATACTAACGCTCCCACCCAGGACTGAAGCACTCACGAGGCTGAGAACGGAAGAAGGGCGATGGAGCGACCCAGGCGACCGAGGTGGGCAGCAAGCGGTTAGAGGACAGGAGCACGGAGCATAGAAGGAGCGTGTCGTGAGAGGAGAGGCAAATTACTGGTGTGGGGAAGGGAATGTGCGTGAACCAAAGTGTCAAGCACTCTTCAGTTTCCTCTTCTCTCAACCCATGAAAGCTCTGTTTTTTTGGAAGCAAATGTGTTTTATCGGGTTCACGCTGGCTTGCTAAGGCTGTGCACATGCAAGACTTTCCCAAGGAAATAATATAAATGTGAGTAACCAGCCCATGTGAACTGCACCCTCCTTGGAGCCCAGCTGGCCAAGGTGCCCTGTGCAGAGTGCCCGCACCAGAGCAGCCCAAGGGTTCTGGTTAAAGTATTCCATGCCAAAACTGGATGTTTATCCATGTCTCCTGCGCTCAGCTGTCCACCGTGCCCCACAGCAGCCCCGCAGAGCCCCAGCCTTCTTCCACCAGCTGCGGGAGATGTGGCCAGTGCTGCAGCGAGCCCCGTGCCTCCCCTGCAGCCTGGCTGGGCTCAGCTGTGAGTGTCCCGGTGCTGCAGAGGGTCTGGTCGCACGCCGCCTCCTTCGGTTGGGAGCTTGGTCAGGACTCAGTAGTCTCCTCCCTCCGGAAATCCTTTTGAGTTACTAAATTGCTCCCGCCTGCTGCCATCCGACGGGAGGGATGCTTGGAGTGTGTCTTCTGTGAAAGGCTTCCTAAAGTATAAAGTTTTAATGAAGAGTTGCCTAGTAGGAGAGCAGTATCGTCTGACACGCTTGTTAAAAAAAGTCTTGTTTAAAGTACCGAAGCACCAGCTCCAGGTCTTTCAGAGGCCCAGGAGGAGCAAGTGCTCTCCTATGGCAGATGAGCAGAGCGGTATGAAATCAGAGAGGTGGGAGAGCAGGGAACCGTCATCCCATGCTTTGATACACAGGTATCTGCTAAATCTTCAGAGAGCTAAAATGCAGCTAGGACAAAAGCCAACACCTTCTTTTGTCTCCGTGCCCAGAAACCTTGGCCCAGTATAGCCATGCTGCAACCAGCGTCAGCCCTTGGAACAGCAGGGAGAACAAATTAGACCTAATGACTTCGGTGGGTAAGGGACAGAGAAGGCACCGTTGGGAGAGCGTCGGCAGCAGAGCTGGGGTTCTTGCTGGGTTGGCAGGTGCATGGCGGGAACGCAGGACACACCGGCCAGCTCTGAGCAGCGACGCCGACGCGCACACGCTCGCTCCTTCCATTTTCCTTTGTTACTCATCCTGTGGGCCCCAGCACGGAAAACGTGAAGCTCCCTGCAACATCCCTTCCCCGTCGGATGTTGCTCACAGCGTACGTGCCCGCAGGAAGCCGGCAGCTACCCAAAGCGACAGCAAGATCAACACAAACTCTTTGCTGCTGAAGCGGAGCTATTGTGCAGGACATCCTGGAGGGACACGTCTGTGGGAGCCAGCATGCGTTTGGAGCAAAGTGACCCTGAATGCTGCGCTGTCTTGCTGTCCCCTGTGCCTGTCACCATCCCTGAAGGGGTCCCGTGCCCACTCCCGCTGAGAGCAGGTCCTGGTGCCTGGCCCTGTCTTGCCGCAGCAGTGTCAGCTGGAGTCTGTCCATCTTCAGAGCCTGTCTGCATCCACAGGCAAGTGCAGCATTACAAAACCTCCCAGTTTGGTCTGGTGCATGGGGCTGAGTGGGGTATCCCAGCACAGGGATGCTGTGACCTGCTGGTGAGTGCAGCACCCTTGAAAAGAAAACAGGAGGCAGACCCCCGAAAGCCCAGTGTATGTGACATGGCAAAGCACTTGAACTAATGTAGAAGACGCCTCCGTCTTGCCTGCTAATAGGATACATCTTGCCTCGTTCCTGGCCATACCTCCGGCTCCATTGCCCAGGAGCAGCTCTCAGCCCATGGGCAGGGCTTGCTGCTCCTCAGCCCATCCTGCCCGGGCCTTCCGAAGAGCAGGGGAAGCTTCTGGGTGTAAGATCTGCTTTCCCTGCATGGGGGGCATGGGGTTGCTTCATGGCACCGTGTTGGGATAGATGCCCTTCCAGCTGAGGTCCCTGCACGCAGTCCTCACTTGACTGGTAGCGTCCCTGCTGAGCCCGTTCTGCCTGGAGCAGCAGTGGCTAATCCAGACCTTGGAGAAAGGACTTTCTTAACCTACTTAACTGTGAAGGCATGTGCTCCTTGGGGGCATCCCTCGAGGCAGCTGGCTGGGAAGGCTCCCTGGTGTTGGGGACATCCCTCAGGACTGCTCCAAGGAAGGACCTCAAGGACATGCAGGCAGGCGTTATTTCAGGACGCTGTCCTGGGAGCGGGCAGGGCATGTCGCTCCTCTGGACACCCGGCCCTGGGACCAGCAGGGACAGCACTGAGCTGTCCCCAGCACAGCAGTCTCTCTTCTGGTATGGCACGCATCCCACAGCTCCGGGTCACACCGCCGTTATTTGGCGAGATGCCCATGATGTGCTGCACATCGCCAGGTTCCCTGAACCACCGACCTCGCAGAGTGCTTTCTGGGGAGGAGAGCAGCCCTCTTGCCAAGTGCAGACCAGAAGCCAGGCCCGTGCCTGCACGGCGAGCTCAGCTCCTGCCTGCGGGACCCCAGACACCAGCCTCACGCCAGGCTCCATCCCCAGGGCAGCCGTGACGCCCTGCTCCACACCTGCACCTCCTCGGCAGCTGGTACCCGACCGTGGGGCGATGGCACCCTCCTCACTTCGCCGTAGCAGGGTCACTTACCGCGGGTAGCATTGGGTGTTGCGCAGTTCCTGGCTCTCCTGTGCCACTGGGGCTTTCTTCAGCCAGCCCCATCCCTGCTCCAGGTGAACACAAATGCACCTTTGCCAGCCACAGGGAAGGCCCAGCAGATGCGTGGACAGCCGTCTGACAGCTGGCCATTGCAAGAGGTGGTCTGCGAGCCCCAAGACCCTTGCTTTTCCTAGGCTGCCAAATCCTCACTGTTTTCAGGGCTTCTTGCACCGGTGCTGGGTTCCACCCTCCCAGAAGCCCTAGCTCAGAGCCTGAACAAGACTAGGACCAGCGTCCAGGCCTTACAACAGCTAGATGTGACCTTAGCTTATTTTTCTTAGGCATATATTTCCTCTGTCCCCTCGGAGTCCCCACGCTGTGCTGTCCCTGGGGCAGAAGTCAGCAAGTGCCTCTCTGCCTTGCCTGAGCAATCTGGGTTGGTGGCTCTGTTCCCCGTCACCTCTTCCAGGGGCACGTCCGCTCCTCCCGAGCAAAGGCCCTCACCAGTGATAAACGCCCTCCTTTCGGCGTCTTTTGAAGAGCTGTTCTTTCCTGCTGCAAGGCTGAGAAGTGCAGCATGGACGCTGTGGTGCTGCGGTGGCTTCACCAGCCTGTCACACTGAACTCCGCTCGGGGCTCCCTCCCGGCTGGTGTGGGCTCTGCCGAGTCGGTCTGTTCATCCTGCTGGTGCATGGAGCAGTTTTGGGAGGCTCTTCCTCGGTCCGGAGCAGAGAGGATCACCAGGCTACTGGGCAGCCAGCACCGCCTGTGCCCCCACCTTCCTTCCCAAATTGAGCACCCCCAGCTGAAGGGGTGAGCAGGGACAGCAGGGTGAGCTCTGCGGTGCGTCCCTTGCCTGGGACGGGTGCAGAGCCCAGCGGCTTGGGTACAGTCCCCCCTCTGTCTTGCCCAAAGGACTGGGGATGAGCAGCAGGGTCTCTCTGGCGGCAGGTCTGCGCTGGAGGCACCAGCTTGGCGTGAATTCTGCCCAAAGCCGCCAAACCCGTTTGTTTGGCAGGGGGAGAGGCAGTGCCTGGGCAGCGCGGGGCCACGGCGTGTCCCCTCCCTGCAGCAGGATCCGGGTGGCTGCCAGCGGCAGTGGCACAAGGAGAGGCTTGGTCTGCGCCATCTCTTTCCCTGCCATGGGCGAGGGACAGCTTCTGGCTCAGGCACCCCTTGAGCAGCGAGGTGGCTGGGGGGAGCAGCGGTGGGAGGGACGACGTCAGGAGGAGAAGGGAAAACCGAGCGACAGAGTGTGTTTGTGGCGAGGCTGCATTCTGCAGCGGGAGCTGCCGAGCTTTGGTGCACGGGAAAATGTCCGTCGCGGGGCCGGCACAGTGAGGTCCCAGTGCCGGAGGGAGCTGCTCCCTCGGGCTGGGCAGCGGAGCCGGGGGGAGACGGCACTGGGGGGCACCTTTCATGCTGAGGGAGGGGGAGCCGGTCGCACAGCACTGCCTTGTCCAGCCGAGCTTGCCTGCGGACGCGCATTGTGTCCAGCCGTGCCAGATGTCTGGCTTGTCGAGGGCTCTGCTCGAAGGCAGGGACCCAGGGAGGGAGTGCAGAGGGTGGACACTTTGTCTGGGACATAATGAGGTTTGTATTAATGAAGGAAGACAGGAAATACAGCGCCTTAACTGGACACTGGCCAGTCCCACCACTCCATGGCCCCCAGCGACATTTCTTCTTTCTTTCTTATGCCTCTTGGAGGCAATCAGCCGGGCAGGACCTGGAGAAAACAAGGCTTCGTGCTCCGGCCATGTGAGCCGGCGCAGGGCCGGGGCGGCCACGGCAGCCGGCACGGCTGGGGCCTCTCCTGCCGCTCACCGCCTGGTCGTGGGTGCAGGAGCCCCGGGGCACCGCTCGCTTGCGCCTAATGAATGCGGCACTGCCGCCCAGCCGTGGCCCCCCGTGGGGCCCCCGTTCCCACTCGGTCTCTCTAATTTGTATTAAGTATCCCTTCCTCACAGGCTTTCCTCCGCCCCTTCTTCCCCCTTCTCGTCTCTTTTGTGAGTGAATAATTTATGGCACTTTTCATCTTCCTGGCTGTTCCAGGCAGGCGGCGGTGGGATGCTCTGCGCCCTCCTGACAGCCGCTCTCGGGCTGGGTGTAGAGCTCCAGCCCGTGCTGGTGCCACGGTGGGCTGGAAACGGGGCGTTCCCCTCCCGGTAGCGATGGGGAGTCTCAGGTGGGAGCAGCAACCTCTGCCATCACCCCGCCGGCCGTGGGCAGGCAGAGCAGGCAGGGCCAGGCTGGTGGCTCCGTGGCGGTCCACGGGGGACCAAGGGTCACCGGGGGGGCCCGGTGGTGGCCGCAGCGCCCGAGGCTGCGCAGGCAGGCAGTGCCGAGGGAGTGCCGCCCCGGTGCCGGCCGGGGGCTTCCGTTGCGGCGGAGCACGGGCAGGGCCGAGCGGCCCCTGGCCCACCGCGTGGTGTGGGGCTGCGGCAAGGTTTCCGTGGGCCGCTGGCTCTTACATAAGCTCATTGTTTTCTGAGTCAAAGAGGTTTTGTCTCCACTCTGGAGATGTGACAGGAGGAGGAACAATTTGCCCCATTCATCTTTAACTCTGCCTTTGGAGAGTGGTGCGGTGGCCTTCACCGACAGAGACGTTAAACCCAACCGCTTCCCGGCCGTAAAATCTCCCGGGGAGCAGGTGTTGGAAATCGCCCCTTCCCCTCCTGATCTCCGCAAATCCAGCGCCACAGAAATCAAGGATAATCCAGCAGCCTCTTCAAAATGAAAACGCTGAGCCCTGATTAATTCATTTAATAAGTGACTGATCCCCTCCTCCCTGAGCACCGTGGCCCAAGAAGCCATTTTGCTTCTCCCTCTCCGGGGCTGGGCACCACCAGGGAGATGCTGGGGCCGCAGCAGAGGCGCGAGGCGGCTTCCCCATGGCCTCCTCGCCAGCCTCGCCGCTCGTCTGGCCGCGGCCCGGCGTCCGCAATGGGGCTGAGAAGGGCAGTGCTCCAGGGGCCTTGGGGACGGGAGGCCTCCGTTGGGCTCTCCAGCCTCACCGGCATCCCCCATGCAGTGCTGAGGTCCCCTCCACCTCCAGCCCATGGAGCCCTGGCTCGAGGGGATTAAACAGGAGAACGAAATATTCCATTTTCCGACCGAAAGATCAAACCGGTTAGAAGTGACATTGTTTTTACAGTTCCATCTGCTTCAATTAGGGCATGGGGGTGGAGCAGGGGGGCTCCCAATTATCCTCATTAGAGGGGCTCCTTGTGCAGCCAAGCTCCAGCCGCGAGCTGGGAGCTCACCAGGCTCGTGCTGGTTGATAATGAATATATTCATGGCTGCGCAGCCTGGCCTTGCTTGCCTGCTGCTGCCGGAGCCCTGCTCGTTACTTGTGTTTTGGGCAATTGCTGGGAGTCTGCAGAAAACCTCTCCAAGCTCAGAAGTTTGGTGGGTTTTATCGAAACGGTGATTCTGTGGGAGCGTGGCCGACACCGCTGCTCGGAGTCCTGCCTCAGCTGCTGTTGGCGGAGCAGGAGCCTAAACCGGGTCTTGGCACGCAAGGTGGGAGGGCTCCTGCTCCCTCTCCCCCAGGTCCTGCTTCGCTGTGGGGTGCCCCAGTCACTGCTCAGGGCTGGCCGTGGGCTAGAGGTGCCCCAGCGAAGCTGCCTACGGAGCAGCACCAGCACTGGCACTGTCCCATCCATGCCAACCAGGAGAGCGCAGTGGTCCCTCCGGAGCCCATCTGCGTTTTTAAGCTGGTTTGAAGCCATTCCCATTCAGACCCAAGGACCTCAGCAACCTGAATTTGTGTCTGTTTCTCTGCCCACAAGACTGAGATTAATCTGCCACTTTATATGCAGAGCTTCTGGGAGACCATAGCCTGTAAAAAGGTAGAAATAAGAAATTTATCTGTAGCTAGTGGGTTTACAGACTTCATTATTTACTTACATTCATACTTGGTTTAAACTAAACTGTTCTTGCAGTAGATGCTGGTCCCTTATGTGAGATTCCCATTTCGTTTTCTTATTCCCTCTGGATGGGTTCCTAGACACATCTTCCTCTTTGTTTTCAATAGGTTTTGGCTGTAGCAAACTCAAGGTTTGTAAATGCAGCAGAGTCAGGTAGAAACCTGATTTGCAGCTGCTGTGTGTCTTTTGTGCAACACAAAAGAAAACCTGAGACATTAAGAGGTCAAGGGGTCCAGACCTCACCCCCAGGATCCTGCCCGATGTGAGCTGCTGGTGCGGGACTGGCACTGCTGACGGGGACGGGAGCTGCAGGGACCGGAGGCAGAGCTGGGGGCCGTGGGGAGGCTGGAGGTGGATGGGCCAGGGCAGAGCAGGATGCCCAGGGCAGAGTAGGGGGTGCTTAAGGCAGACTGGGGATGCTCAGAGCAGGTTGAGGATGCTCAGAGCAATGCAGGGATGCCGAGGTCAGGTTGGGCATGTCTGGGGCAGATTGGGGATGCTCAGGGCACCTACAGTTTTCTCCCAGGTGACACCTCTCTCGGTGCCCCTTGCCTGGCGGGACTTTGTGGCATGGAGGGCCCCCGACCCTTGCTCTGTGCAGGCAGCCGTGCCGGGGGCTGCCTGCTGCCCCAAGGAGCCGGCAGGAGGTCCCTGCCGTTGCCCTGCGGGACGGGCACTGATTGGCCCTGCGGCACGGTGCTGTTGCTGTGGCCGTGCCCGGGCTGACGGCCGGGCCTGGCGTGCGGCTCGTGCCTCGCGCATGGGAATAATTCTCCTTAATCCTTCCGAGAGGCATCACTGGATGAGGCTGGAGCCTCCCTCTGGGAGCCCCGTCTCGCCTGGTGCAGAGAGCAGAGCAGGGGGGAGGGACGGCCTCCATCCCACGGGCAGGGAGCCCTTCGTGCCCCCAGCCACCTGCCTGCTGCTGCACGGGGCCGCGGCCGAGCCAGCACCGCTCCTGCGCCCGTACTGAGGGTGCAGAGTGCCAGTGGTGGGTCTGGCTGCACGTCCCGGGCAAGGTGTGCATGGGGCAGAGGTGCAGCAGCCCGGCTTGGGCAGCAAGCCCCGAGGAGCACGCACCGGTGCAGCAGCTGAGCCAGGCAAGCCGTGCTGGAGAGCAAAACCCGAGGGGCCCTGAGAGCACCAGCCCCCGGTGCCCTGGCGCAGGAGGGGTGTGGGGGCAGGAGGTGGCAGTGCCCCCGGCATCCTGCCTCTCCAGGTACGGCTGAGCCAGCAGCAGAAGCCCTGCTGCCGTGGTCTGGGCTGCAGCTGCCTGCCAGAGCCCCACTGCCGCGGCACGGGGACCCGAGACCACAGCCGGTCTCGGGGGGTGCCCCAGCGTAGCGCTGGCTGCTGAGCTCCCCTGGAGCCCCGTGCTCTCTGGCACACAGAGCCGGCGCTCGGCCCCTTCCAGGAGCAAGGGCTTCTGCCTGGAGCCAGCTCCGTGCCGGGGAGGGTGACGCCTGCCGCTGGCCCAGAGCACCCGGCACATAAACACCACCCTGGGGATTAGGTCAGCTCCGGTCATTGCTCAGACGAGTAAGTGGATCAGCGCAAGGGAAAGGAGGGGGAGGGAGCTCTGCCGAGTGGGTCGCTCGAGTGGGGACCCTTTAATTTAGGGGCTCATGGGGCCAGGAGCAGCCTTGGCGCAGGCGCGAGGCTGGGCAGCGAGCGCTGGTGCCCGTGGCGGGTGGCTGGGGACAGGCGGCGGCAGCCCCCCCCGGTCGGCTTGGATGCCCGAGCGTCCTCAAGTCTGTTTATTTTAAGGGATACAAAGTCCTGGGCTGCCGCAGGGTCACTTGCCGAGCCTCTCATTAAAGTTTCCAGTGGGTGCCGGCGGGGGGAGGAGGAGGAGGGTGGGTGGCAGCAGCCAGGCATCGTCCCGCCACCCCGCGCCCGCACACCTTTGGACCTGGCACCCGTGTGCCAGAAGCCGTCGGCGCGGTGCCGAGGCCGCCCCGCAGCCCGACCCCATTGTCCTGCCGCCGCGTGGGCCAGGAGTGGGGAACGCCATCTGCTTGTCGCTGCCGGCAGCTTCTTTGTTCGCCACCCGGCGCACGCTCGCGCAGGAAGCGGCTCCCCACGTGCTTCGCCCTTTCCCTCTCGCAGAGGCACCTAATGAAATAAAGGATTTACTGCAGCGAGGGGGAGGGAAGGGGAAACGGGCTGAGCGGTTTGAAAATGTCGTGCCTGGCCCCCCATGGCCGGGCTCTCTGGCCGGGTGCAGGCAGGGCCAGGTGCCGGCAGCGCTGGGCACGGTCTCTCTGCCGTAGCCAGGCTGCTCTTCGGAGCAGCACAAGGCGGGAGGCTGGTGTGGTGGGAACTGTGCACAGGCAGGGGGATGGT
>VYZV01021609.1:95856-116636 GCA_013401275.1 Pandion haliaetus | reverse complement strand
AGGAGCCGGGCTGGGCGCCGGGAGTGTGGGGCACTGCGTGGCTGGGCCCCCGGGCCGTGGGCTCTGCCTGTTCGGGTGGTGGGGGAAAGGGGTGGCCGTGCAGCTGCCGTGGAGATGGCGCTGGGGCCTGTGGAAACAGGGAAGCAGGAGTGTCCACGTAGGGTGTGGGAGGTCACTTGGGCTTTGAGTAGGACAGGAGGGACATCCGTGCAGCCCCTGCCCCCTCCCCACAGCAGCGTGCCAAGGAGCCTTGCTGGGCAGCGTGCCCGCTGTGAACAGAGCTCCTAACGCTGCTTCCAGGCAGCACAAACTCAGGGTTTTCCCACCAAGCGAGCCTGTCCTCCTGTGCTGACCTCACACCCCAGCACCCTGCAGAGCAGCAAGTCCCCCAGCCGCTGGCCCTGGAGCTCATCACCTCCCACTGCACCCAGCCCCAGACTGGGCCGGGAGGACCATTCTGGGAGGCGAGGGGCCTGGCTGGGAGACGCAATGCCCCTTTCTCCTCCCTGCAATGCAAACAGAAACCGAAAAGGACCAAATTCCAAAGTTCTTATTCAAGCCCAGGCACCGCGGCCCCGGGTGGAGGCGTGGGGACTGTCACCTGCCGGAGGGACGGGTGGCCCGGACGTGGGGCACGGCAGCATCCGGTGTGCTTTGAGGGACGAGCGGGGTCGTACGACAGTGGCCCTGTGGCCACGGCCGCCGGCGTCTGTACCTCCAGCTGCTGCGTCCCAGGACCCGCAGCACGGCTGTGCCGGCCTGGCTCCCGGCAGCACATGCGGCAACTCAGCCACCAAGAGAGCCCAGAGCAGCCCTGGCCAGGCAGGGGCTTTCAGAGCGGCGGCACGTCCGCGCTGCACGTGCCGCTGGTCCCGCAGGTGGGCTCAAGGGAGGCTGGCGCCATGGGGGGCAGAGCCGCTCGTCCTCCTCGGGGAGGTGGTCGCAGGGTGCCACGGGGGTGACCGCGTGTCCTTCCTTGCAGATGACTCCTCGTCCGAGAGCTGCAGCGGGAATGGCTCCTCCACCCTGAACCCCTCCACCTCCAGCAGCACGCAGGGCGACAGCGCCTTCCCCGAAATGAATGGAAATGGCACCGCGGCGCCCATGGACTTCACCGCCTCCACCGATGACCAGCCCATCAACCTCTGCGACAAACTCGCACCTGCCCACGTCACCCCTTCCTACCAGTCGGACAGCTGCAGCGCCGACGGGCTGCGTAGCAGGGTCAAGTACGCGGTGAAGACCACGGCGGAGGTATGGCCTGCGCTGCAGGCGGCTGCTGCCGGGGCTGGGCGAGATGGGATGGCCGCACGTCCCTGGCTGGAGCGGGGCACGGGGCGCGGCACACTGGGAGCAACCGCACGCGAGGCGCCCCAGGCCAGGCAGGGACACGGCTCCTGCCCGGCGCTGGGAAAGCACAGAGCGGGGGCAGCAGGGCTGAGAGCCTTTCCCTTGTAGGAAGGGAAGGACAGACGAGCCCTGCGCTCACCCACCACTGCAGCGGCAGGGCAGCTCTGCCCGGCCACGCTCCAGCCTCTGGGCTGCTGCTGCTCAGCAGAAATCAGCCCGAGCGCCGAGCGAGTGGTTGGCAGAGGGAGGGCGAGAGGGAGGGATGGTTTGGGAGGGCCGGGGGCATCCCCCACACCCCACCTGCCAGAGCTGAGGCTCTGCAGTGGGTTTGCCTTACCCCTGACCAGCCGTGCTGCTGCCACCGTGCAAGGAGGTGCCTGTTCCCGATGGGTCCGGGCAGTGTTTCCTGCAGGGTCAGGCAGAGCCACGGCCCCCACCAGCCAGAGCTGCGTTGCCTGCACTTTGGGCCATCGCAGGCTCCCTGAGGCCGCCATGTCCCCCTTGCCCCGAGCAGGCAGGAGCTGGTGCTCAGGGGAGCCCAGCCGTGGGTTCATCTCGGGTTGCAGGGGCACATGAGGAAAAGAGCAGTGAGCCAAGGAGAAAGGGCTTTTTCCTTGTGACCCTGGGCAGGGGTGGGCAGGCGAGGGCTGCTCGCGGTAACCCCCGTCTCCTCTCAGTCCCCTCCGTACAGCTCCGGCAGCTACGACTCCATCAAGACAGAGGTCAGCGGCTGCCCCGAGGACCTGACTGTTGGCAGGGCTCCCACAGCCGACGAAGATGACGATGACCACGATGACCATGAAGACAATGATAAGATAAATGACTCGGAGGGGATGGACCCAGAGAGGCTAAAGGCCTTCAATGTAAGGAGGGTGCCGTGGGGAGGGTGAGCCTGCCTGCCTCCTGTCTCGGTGGTCCCACCGTCTGTCTTCTCCTTTGTAGATGTTCGTGCGCCTTTTTGTGGACGAGAACCTGGACCGGATGGTTCCCATCTCCAAGCAGCCCAAGGAGAAGATCCAGGCCATCATCGAGTCCTGCAGCCGGCAGTTCCCCGAGTTCCAGGAGCGGGCACGCAAGCGTATCCGCACCTACCTCAAGTCCTGCCGCCGCATGAAGAAGAATGGGATGGAGATGGTGAGCGGCCACCCCACCTCCCTGCCGCTTGCCACTGCTCCCAGGCCAGAAGGTCCCTGAGCACCTTCTCTGCTTGTGTCTCTGCAGACCAGGCCCACGCCGCCGCACCTGACCTCAGCCATGGCAGAGAACATCCTGGCCGCCGCCTGCGAGAGCGAAACGCGGAAAGCAGCCAAGAGGATGCGGCTGGAGATCTACCAGACCTCCCAGGTATGTTGCTTGCGGCTGGAGGTGGGCAAGGGACAGAGCCAACACCATCCCATGGCAGACCGGGGAAAAGGAGAGATGTTTCTGAGCAATTTGGTAAAGCATTTTTAAAAGTCTTCCTAAAAGTCAGAGGGCTGCAGAACAGGGCCCCGTGGTGCGTCCTGAGACTCAGGCCAGCGGGGCTGGGGATGCTGGTTTGGGCTGGCAATGCTGCAGCCGCAGGAGACCAGGTGTCCCTCTGCCATCCCTCCCACCGGCCGCAGAGAACAGCCGGGCTCCTTGCTGGAGTAAGTCTGTGTTTCCCTTGTGCAGGATGAACCGATTGCTCTAGACAAGCAACACTCCAGAGACTCCACAGCCATCACCCACTCGTCCTATTCACTGCCAGCTTCATCTTACTCCCAAGACCCAGTCTACATCAATGGAAGCCTGAACTACAGCTACCGTGGCTACGGGTCCCTGGGGGGCAGCCTGCAGCCACCTGCCTCCCTCCAGACGGGCAACCACAGTAACGGTAAGCGGCCGCACGCTGCACTGGCGTCCACGGTAGCGCAGGGAGCCCACCCAGCCATCCCCTCTGCCCCATGCCCGGGCAGTGCGCCACGGGATCCCCAGTATCCTGCGCTATATGAGCTGGTTGCTGGAGGGGAGGCAGGGGCTGCTCCCATGGCTCACGCCAAGCCCAGTCACAGCAGCACCTTTCCTGCCACCGCGCGGAGCTGCTCCAGAAGCCCCTCTTCTCCTGCAGCCGACGGCGGCTTCTGCCCAGCTTGCCTCATCAGTGGATGGTTAATTGTTGAACTGAACTTGGAAGGACAGTCTAGGTGGCACTGGTGGAGGGAAGGAGTGTCACTTAAAAAAAAAGAGAATCTGTCCAGCTATTAATTATTAACAGGAGCGGGCGCCTATCGCTGCCCTGATCTTGTTGCTGGTATGAGCTGTTCCTTTCCCAGCCTGCGTTGGCTGCTCTCGGAGATGGGGTTGGGGATGGAGACAGGGCTGGTGAAGTTCGGGATCTCCACAGCAGTGCCCGGGGCACAGCCAGCTCCTGCTGCAGGTCGGAAGCGTGGCGGCGTGCTGGGGGCTGCGTGGAAGAAGGGGCTGGGGGGGGCCAGGACTGAGGCTGCAGGGTGGGAAGGCAGAGGGAGAGCACAGGGCAAGGCTTGAGGGGTCGGCTGAGTGAGGAGCAAGTGAACAGAGCGGAGTAGCCTGGGGCCAAGCAGGGCACTTGGGGACGTGCCGTGGTACCTGGTGACTCCCTGGCACCCAGGCAAGAGAGGTGTGGGATGGGGCAAAGGCTCTCCCCTTGGGCAGCAGCCCTCTGGCTGTGCCATCCTGGCAGCGGTGCCACGAGGGGCTGGAGCCCATGCTGGTCTTCGGCTTGGTCCTCCGGCAATGTCTGGGCTGCCTTTGCTTGCCCCAGTGTGCTCTGGGCTCCTGCCCTGCCCCTGCCCACCCCGAGGGGAGTGAGGATTTGGAAGGATGTGATTTCCGGAGCCCTGAGAGATGCCTGTCTGGGATTAACTCTTATCATCCCTTCCTAATGCTTCTTAACCCTGAATAAAGATCCCACCCCGGCCTCCAGCTGCTGAGACCTAATCCTTGCAGCCATGGCGGAGGCAGCAATGGGTCCTCCCCAGGGCAGCACAGGCGCCCCTGGCCCCCCGCGCTGCCCGGTACCCTCCTTTCACCCAGCCCAGCCGCGAGTGCTGACTCCTTGATGTGAGACAGCAAACATGCAGGAATGTCTCGGAGCAGCCCCAGTGAGCACGTGCCCCAGGAGGAGCAGCCGGGCCCCGCATGTAGCACACGGCAGCAGCACCTTGCTTCTGTCTAATGGATTTTTTTTTTAAACCTCCGCTTCGCAATTATTTTTTGCCCTTTGCCCAAGCTCTTGTCCAGTCCTTTAGAGGTAAGCGTGTGCTGCTGTAGCGCTGGCAAGGAGTGCTGCAAGGAGCTGCGCCTTCTCCCTCCATAAGCAGAAAGCCTGCAGGGGTTTGCTGCCCAGAAGTGTCTTCTTCCTCCATCCCCCACCTAAGGCGATTCTTGCTCAAACCCACATCCCCACTCCCAGCTCCTTCCCCCTTGGTGAGCTGGGAAACGGGCTCCGTTTACTGCTGCCTTTTCTGTCCAGTGAAATTGCTTTCGCTTGAGAGCCGCCTCCTCCTCCCCTCCGCAGCACTGATTAGCCTGGCATGGAAGGCCTTTGCTGGTGCCACTCCTCCCACAGCATTTGCTGCTCCAGCATTGCTTTCCTTGGAAGCTTTCCTTCCTACCCCGGTGCAATGCACACTCCTCCCTGCTGCCGGCCAACAGCAGGACCCACCTGGTCTCTTGTGGCTGCTGTCCTGTTTTGCAAACTGCTGCAGCACCCAGTCCCTGCTCCATCCTCCTGCGTGTCCCACCCCAGCGTCAGGCCACCCAGCAGGGGCTCAGCCTTCCCAAAGCCTTTCTCCAGCATCACCAACTGCTTCATCAGCCTGCAATGCTCCAGACCACAGCCAGGGGATTAATTAGCTCAGTGTCTTCTCTTTCTCCTTACCCCTAGGCTGCAGCCTCGCCTGCCTCCTCTCCCTAACTGGTATCACATCTCTAGTACACGTCTTCTCTCCATTTCTAGGTGATTGTGTGGTTCTTCTTGTGCCTTGCTTGTCTTCTCTTACTTAGTCCAACACGAAGCTAAATCCAGTTTTTCCCGTCTTTACCTGGCTGTGTCACTCCTCAAGCTGTGTACGAGCTTTCCTGCCAAAGTCTTCCATGCACAGCCGCCCGAACCAGGCTGCACACATGTGCGTTTAATTGTGCACACATATCTGCAGACAGGCAGAGCAGTGGCTGACAGTGTGCCCTTGGTCTCGGAGAACTTGGTAATTTTGTGACTTTTTGCAGGTTTAAGATCTGTAGTGAGACAGGAGGGTTGGTGAGCTGGGGGCAGCTGTGAGTCTTGTTCTGCAGAAGACAGGCGCAGTACGTGGCCAAAAATCACATGCACTAGAGGTGGAGCAGAGATGGACTTAGGAGAAAGAATTATCCCTGCCCATCAAGCAGATCATAAATTTTGCAGGACTCATTTCATTTATGGACTAAGCCACAGAAATGTGCAGCCTAGTAAGACCATTTAGCCCTCCCACCCCCACACCTGATACGTAAGGCTGAGCATGTAATCGTGTTGGTGCCTGGGGTGGTGTGCGAGAGCCGGGGCAGGGCACGTCTCCTCCTCGCCACGCAGCACAGCCCAGCCCCGCGTGTGCTGGGCATAGACACGCTGCAGTTATCCAGCACTCAACCAGGGAAACACGCCCCGTGCAGGATGTTACTCTCCACGTGCAGAGGTAAAACCAGAACCTGGAAGATGGTTTTGATGGGGGCAGGTACCCCTCAGGTGCTGGTTTAGCTCCTGGCAGGGCACATCCATAGACCCTCCCATCGCAGAGCGGATGGGACAGGCTGCAGGGTGGGATTTTTGTCATGTTGGCTCTGCCGTCTCTTTCCTTGCGGCCGTTGTAGAGGCAGTGACTGGCCTGCGCTGGCTGGTGCGGGAGCTGGGGCTTCTCACGCTGTGCCGGGCACGACGCTTTGCAGGGACCTTCCTGCCGGTGCAGAGGTCCAGGAGCAGCAGCTCCCGCTGGGGATCTCGTCACAGCAGGACGGACACGGGCAAGGCTGCTCTGCCTGAGCTTACCTCTCGCTTTTCCTTGGCAGGTCCAACCGATCTCAGCATGAAAGGTGGGGCCTCCAGCACGGCCCCCTCCAACAGCACCAGCAGGGGAATGCAGGCTGCCCAGCTCAGCCCCACAGAGATCAGCGCAGTGCGGCAGCTGATCGCCGGCTACCGAGAGTCGGCGGCGTTTCTGCTTCGATCTGCAGACGAACTGGAAAACCTCATTTTACAGCAGAACTGACTCCCTGTGTCTGCATCGCTCCTCTGTCGAGAAGACAATTTATACCTGCTAGAAAGAGGCTCCCAGCGGTGTCCTGCTCAGGACCACCATTGTCCTCCCGTGAAGCGGCGGGTACATGTAGTTTTAGAAGGTGGAATCCGAAAGACCTGTTTTCTTTTACACTCCAAGCACCTGGGACTTCAGGCACAAGGACACGTTTTTGAACCGTACCAACACCCGTGCGTCCGGCCGACCAGACCTGCGGCTTGGAAGGATGTGGGACTTTCAAGGGCAGAAGGGAGCCTGGGGAGGTTTGGGGCTGCAGATGTATTTAGAATAACCTTTGTGGACCCAAATGTTAGATTCTCATCCCCAGATAATTTCCAAGTCTTAGGTGAGCTGAATCACATATTTATTGAGAAATGGACCCTCCTCTCCCCTTAGTAATTTATTTTTCTGAAAATGGATTCTTTTGAGTTTGTACAGATTGCCAGTTTTTTTGTCTGTCTGATCAGAAGGAATTTGTTCCTGTGAAATAACACATTCCATATCACTACACTACTAATTTCCAGGCAGCTCTGCCTGTTTCTCTGGGGAGCCCTTGTCCCACAGGGAGCAAGTTTGCCATTCAGCCCTAGACTTTGAGGCTGCTCAGCCTCCAGTAAGCGTAGGTGGCAGTTGAACAATGGAGCAAGCAAGCATCCTGCTTAGACCTTCGTTCTAAGCGGTCCCGTAGCAGCAGTGGGGTCTAAATCTCCCGCAGAGACTCGGCAAGCTCAGCAGACCTCCAGCTAGAAGGATGTCTCGCACTCATTTAAGTCATTGCAGATAAGAGAAGGAAGGAAGGAAGGAAATACCTGAGAAACACTGTCTTGCGGTCACCATCCGTACTCTACCTCACACTCCATTGTGGGCTTCTTCCAGGCCTGGCTGAGCTGGTCCTGGGGGACAGTGAGTGTCACAGACGCGTGGATCGCGCCAAGGAGGCTGGAACCGACCCGGCAGATCCAGCGGATCTGCCGGCTCCTGCTGCTGGGCGGCAGCTTGCCCCCACCCCACTGCACCCGACTGTCTGCTCCTGTCCATGTGAAACCAGCCCTGGGGGTAGCACCAGGAGAATAAACCGTTCAGGAACTGCATGGGTGTAGTAAAGGCTAATGGCGGGTCTCTGCCTGAAAAGCGAGCTCAGTGCGGCGAGCCGCTCGCTCCTCTGCAGAAGATAATGGGCAACATTCAGCAGCAGGACTGACAAAGTTCTCTCCAGGGCCCAGGATCCTCCCCCTTCCCTGCTCACAGTCCTGGAACAAGCCCACAATTCCCAAAGTGTGGAAAAACCATAGTCCGATGACCATTCTGCCCTGTTACCACCCCCCCACCCCCAATAATGCACTTCGTTTTGCTCAGTGCAATACCTACTACCAGTGCTGCTAAACCCAGGGACTTCGCTCAGGCACAGGGATGCTGAGCCGAGCCAAGCAATGCAACGTGCTCTGGAGCCACGTAGAGCAGCCGACACTGGCTGCCGGGGATCCCAGCTCCTCCTCGTGCCCCCACGCCGGCGCAGCCGCCCCCGCCCGGGCAGGAGTCCTCACCACAAGATACCAGTTCGATAAGGGTAAACCCCTATACGCTCATTTTAAAGGTGGATACTGTCTCTCTTTGGAGCCAGCTTTCTTCTTCTTTTTCGGTCACTCTGAGCTGGCGGCGGACAGAGGCTGCTGCTCCTTGGGGGGCTGACGCTGCTGGCACGGGCTCGAGCTCGGTGGCAGCAGCTGGTCCCAGCCAGGAGTGGGCCCGGGCAGTTTACTCGGTAGCTTTTATACCCGATTATACTCCCCACACACTGGAAGAGAAGCAAAACCTCTACCCTGCTCTTAGTCTCAGTACAGAAAAAGCCAGCGGCTCCTGAGGACAGGCTTGCCTGGCCCGGCAGCAGAAGGGATTAACCGTTGCATTGCCTGTTCTCCCCAAGCCGTACACTTCCCATAGCATTTGGAGAAAAGGGACCTAAGCCCTGGCCGTTCGGTGCAGTCGGGGTGTCCGTGCAGAGACAAGGTGGTGGCTCGTTCGACCCGAGCCGATGCTGGAACCGGGAGCATCGCGGTGCCCCGAGGCGTGCCTGGGCCCAGCACCCCGTCCCCTCCCTGCCCGTGGCAGGCAGGAGAGCGGGGTGGGGGCCAGCCCGGGACAGCAGCCCCCCCAGCCAGGGTTCAGACTCACGCTTTCCCCAGCACTTCACAAGCCTGCTTGGTTTGTCCACTGCATCCTCCCATACTTGGAATTTATGTAAATATTTATTTTTGTGTGAATACCATGAAGTAACAAACCTTTGACAAAATATGTAACCGCAGCCATTTGTGAAAGTCTTAACGTTAAGGAAGGAGAGGCAGAGACAATCGCTGTCCCGGAATTCTCTCTCTCTGCGATATCCCACCCGAGTCGGTGCCTCCTTCCCCGTCAGAGGCCATCGAGAACATTTAGCCATAAGTTTGCCATCCAGTTTACTGAAAAAGAGGTTACCCAGGGGCTTACGGACAGATCGCCATCAGCTACAGTTTGTGCAGAGTTTTATTTATGCAAGTTTTAGCTGTCGTTACCAGATCACCTTTGAACTTGTCTTAGCATGTATTGAAGTTTAGTAGCTCTTACACTTTGTTAAACTGCTGTAGAAGACAGATGAGGCTCACGGTTGCGTAGGAAGGTATCCAACAGTCTACCCTGTCCTAACAACTGATGTTCATAACTTGCAGCTGAATGGTACAGACTCAGATTTCCAAAGCCCCGGTGACAGCCACATCTGTGACAAGTTATGAAACAAACGGGATTGACTACGAATTTCTGTCAGGGATCTTTTTTTCTTTCTTTTTTTTTTTTGGTGAGCCGCAGCTTTATAGTTTCTTTGGAGCGAGCTCCACAGACATCTCAGTGCTCTTCAGCTGATCCATGCTCAGTTGCGGCTCTTCTGTGCTCCAGGACTGTTTCACAGCCACATTCCTGTGCTCTCACTAGGCAGGACGGGGTCAGGAATCGCTAGTCTGGGTTCTCAACGAGAAGGAATGAGCAGGAGCAGAATACACCGGCTTTCCAGATAATTCTGAGAGGTGGAAGGAGAATGCTGGGTTAGCAAATGGTCTGGATGTTCTTGGTTTTGTTTGAGAAAAGCTAATCACTGGTCAAGAAAATAGATTTATTTTATTTTATTTTATTTTATTTTATTATTTTAAACACAACCATCCTGCCCTGGATGTGCGGTTCCCATGATGGTGTTTCTACATGGGAGAGCGTTCCTGGGATTGCGAGCAGATGTAACTTGTACCTCCCCAATCCAAAGGGCCACTTCCCTCCCACGAGTGGCCGTCGGATTTAGTACCAGTTCATGAAAAAAAATGCTGCTTTGAACTCAGAGGGTTAATATACTTTTGATTTGTAATTTTTTGTAAAACTTTTTACAAGGTAGCATAGTATTTCACCAGAATACCAACTACAATCCGTCCATGGTCTGATTTTTATATAATTTAGTGGTGCTTTAGAAACTTTTGTTTGGTTGTTTCGGAGCTGTACAGCTCAGTTCTTCGCCTGTATCTACCTAAGACCAATGTGAACCTTTGTATCTTTGCTCCTAATTTTGGACTCAGTGAAAGTGTACTGTTTACATGTACAGAACTCCCGGCCCCTGTGTGTTCTGCAAGACCTGCTGTTGAAGAGGAAGATGCACCTCACCCAGTTCGTCTGCTTAACCAAGCCACAGCTTCACTCACCCACCGACACACGCACCTACCCTAAGGAAGACCCCACAAAATTGAAACACCCTTTAAGCAATTTTGGGTTTTGCACAAGCTATTGCATTTTTTTTCCCAGTAGTCGATTTGTGGATTGGCTGCAATTCAAATTGAGAGCTGACCCGGAGCTCAGTTACCTGAAGCACCAGAACTCAAGCAGGCAGAGTCGCACAGTGCTGCTGGTTCACCATCCTCCTCCGGCCACCCAAGGCAGGAGGGTGAAAGCTGCCGAGCTCAGCGTAGGGTCCAAACAATGCAGAAGAGCACTCGAGCCAAGGGGGCTTGCAGGGAAGCAGGGGGGAAACACTCATCAGCATAATTGGAAACATACTTCACCGAACCTGGTGAAATCGCCCAAGCTGGCTGCTGATTTCAGATTGAGAGGGTGGGAGCGCGCTCCCTCAGGAGGCGGGGGGCTCCGACACGAAGCAGAAGACGGCTCTTCGGAAAGTCGGTGCTTTCCTGAGGGCTCAGATAGAAAGCATATGGCACTTAATCCAGCTTTTAAGGTGACACTTTATTGCTTAATCAATTGATTCATTTTGAAATGATATTTTTGCAGATAGGCACCTATGCAACTTAATGTGGCTCTTAAGCAGATGAGCACTTCCTCCTCAACGAGCTTGATAAGAGTTATTTGTGTTATATACTGTGGATTTTTCCAGTAAATGTGGCTTAATATTTTAATTCTTAGAATGTGTGTCTATTATATATGTGATGCAACTTAATTCTGTTCTGTTTGTGGAATGATTAGCACAGGCCAACTCCCTGTTCCCCTCACTTAACAAAGACCAATGAGCTGTTAATCAAGCTGTTATCTCCATGGTATTACTTGCTAAATGCACTGATTTCATAAGTATGTGGAATCCTTTTTTTTTCTTTTGAATCTGTATATCATATATAAGACTGAATCTACTTAATAAACACTGTATAACAAAAAGGGCTTTCTCCTCCACTGTCGAGCACTGCTGGGTGCTGCCGGCACCGGGCGCTCTCCAGCCGCTGCCCCTCGCCCCGGCGCCAGCCCGCATTTGCTCCCCAGCCCCAGCCTACACGCTGTGTGAGAGGTCGGTGCGACTGGGCACCAAAGCGGGATCTAAATTTAGGTGTTAAAAGAAAAAAAAAACGTATCTTTCAATAATTTTGACATAAGCTGTGCTTTCCATTCCTTAACAGACAGCCGCGGGTATCATAGAGAGCAGCGTTAGCACTCACAAGTGGGGCTAGTCACAAATTTTATGCTTAACTTATATTTTGACAAAATTAATTTTGTGAAGTGTCTGTTTTTTGTGAAAAAAAGAAAAAAGAAAAAAAAAGTCTTCATTGAAGTTTGTGGAAAGTTCTCCCTCTCCCTCATGGAAAATACTGATTTTTCGTTATCAGCTTTATTCACTAAGTATAATAAATCTTTGCATCCATGAAATGTTTATCACAAAGCACTGTGTAGATAAAAATCTCCTGATTTGCATCAGTGGCTGGCTGAGTCAGGAGGGCCCAGGAAAGACGAGTCAAATCGGTTTGCAGCTTTGGTGGAAGCGCTGCCTTTTGCTTCGCATACGGGTGCCTGCGATGCTGCGTGGGCAGAACCTGCCCCAGGTTTTGCGGCTGCACCCTTCAGTGACGGCCAAAAGGTCCCACCTGAACGTTTGCGCTTGTAAATAGTCACCCGGGACAGCGCATCCCAAATGGACCTTCCACAAGAATGACTTAATGCACGTGCGTACACAGAGCGAACGTGAGGGGTTTGTAGTGCGCACAGGTAAGGCATCTCCCGTGCGTCCCTGACACAGTTGGGTTGAACAGCATCAAGCCTCTGGATAAGCTTTGCCTCCAGATTTCAAACGGCGCAAGCCACGGGGATTAGCAGTGCTCAGTCACACCAGCGTGCAAACCCGGTTTCGGTACCTTTGGCAATAGCTGCCGTTGCTTCCGCAGCTCCACGGTCGCAGGTCTCTTGGCCGACTTGGGAAGTCCCCTCTGTCCGCAGCTGGCTCCACCGCAGAGCTAGGACGCTCCAGAGCACCGCAGAACCGGACCCAAACAGCGGACGGTCTGTGAGAGAGAGAAATCTATTATTTATCAGATAAATATCATGGAGAAAAGAAAAAATTAATTTGTATTTGCTCTGTGTGAAATTCTGACTTAATAGAGTTTTACCCTTGAAACGTCCAAGCTCCCATGTTCTAGAGGTAACTAATTCTGACATCATCACCCACCACACCAATAAAATAGAAAACTTGGTGTCAGTTATTTAGCGGTTTTAAAGCTTATCTAAGTAACAACTCTACTTATTTTTTGCATGACTTAATTTTAGCATATTTAGATGATCTGGACATCTTTAACCACACCTGTGCTTGCAGCCAAAGTCTGCCGGAGTCAGGAGAACATCAGTGAACTACCAAAAACCCACAAAAGCTGGTGCCAGCCGAGCCGCTGCCCCGGCCACGCACGGCTCCTGTGCTAGTGCAGACCCCACGGCTGGTGCCACAGCACGCTGCCGGCGCGCAGGAGACGTCCGAGGCCGGCAGGTTCGTGATGGGTCGGTTCCTACCACTGAAGGGCTGCAGCCAGGACCGATGTTCACATACAGCTAAACCCCGATTCCCAACGGGAGTGATGCAGAGTTTAAATGATAAACCTCCTCCCACGCTTGGGACAGAGCTTCCTTCGCACTCGAAGGCAGCAATGCTCAGCTTTGCCCCTTTTCCTTCTCATCAGGGTTTTTAAAGCAAGCGGACCGAAGAAGCTAGGCTTCGCTGCTGCTGCACTCCTGCCCACCAACCCGCCGGCATTAGTGATGTGGAGAACGGGGCACCATCGCTGCTGTTCTGCAACACCACAGCACCACAGACCATAAGGAAGTTCGATATTATATCACCGTACGGATCTAAACATTCCCGCTGCCCAGTTTATGAGATCTCCGTCTGCCTTGTGGAAGGTCCACGCAATGAGACCAGAACCCAGACCTGTAACAGAATAATTCATGTTATTCTTTTCTTACTACCTAGAAAAGAAAGGACGTAACAGTAATGTAAGTTTACAGGTAGTTTCAATGAACAGCAGAACTGGTATTGTGTTGTTAAAGTGCTTTAGAAAACATTTTCAGATCCATTTCTCCAACAACTAAGACAGCAACATAAAAGCCATGTAGCAGCAGCAGCAAGCCCCCTGGGCCAGTCTTGGTGCTGCTGCCCATAGGCACGGCAGGTATCCCCCCCCACCCCGTTACTGCGGGGGGGGCTCCCGCAGCCGCAGCCTTCGCTCCCGCAGCGTCCCAGTGCCACGCTGCTGCTTTTGGAGCCCTCAGGTATGCATCTCCCAAGAGCACACACAGTGTCCGCAGTAGGAACTCTGGAACCCTCCCCGTTAAACAAGGGGAAAGGAAAACCAATATTGCCTTAGACAGCACAGAGGATGACTTCAGAAAAAGAGGATTGAAACCACAAATGCAGGTTTTACAGAGTGTTTATTTTTCCAATACCACAAGGGACATACATGAGCAGGCCCCCCCGGAGGGCTCTGCAAACCAGACCAGTTCCATCTGTACACTACAGTGGCCCCAAAGGAGGCAGAGCCAGACCCCCCCAGCTCCGCTCCCTATCTTTGGTAAGCAGGTTTCACACCTCTGCTCCGCCATCACCAACACCGCGGTTCTGTTCATCCCGGGCTGCGTGCGCACGCGTGCGCAGGTCTCTCATTCCCACAACATGAGGCTGTCAGGTGCATTAAGGATAAACCATTGCAGAGACTAAACTTGTTGCATCCCTCAGGCTTGCATCTCTAACAGGGACTTGTACAGTTAAAAAAAAAAAAAAGTGCATGGTCAAGGGAGGTAGGATAGAGCTAGAAAAGGGACAAGAAAAAAATAAAAATAAACCCCCTACAATTCTTGCTAGTGCTGCTTAAATGAAACAGCTGACTTCTCCCCTCACTGAAGCTCCAACGAGGAAGAGAGTCATGGGTTTGCTCTCAAGGATGTTCACCTTCTTGCAACGCAGCTACAGCCATGCTCCAGGAGATCAGTTACAGCAACAAGTGGCAATAGCTTAGAGGAGTGACCAGTGAGGTACACTCGACTCGGCAACTCCCATCAGGTCATCCTCGAGTCCACACATCACAGTCCACCTGCACAACGCAGCACGGACGCCCGGGCAGAGAGGGAGGCTGTCAGAACCGAGAGACACCGTTGCGTGTTGAGCCTCATGTCAGGCAAGACAGAATACAGTGGCTCTGACTACAGATGCAGATTAATAACTAACACCACTTTAATGCAATACTGCTGTAGAGCCTGAAAATCCAAGGAAAAAAAAAGGAACCCTTTATGTTCTATGTACATTACATCCATTTACAGAGTTGGCCAGTACTGTGTACAACATATAAATACATGATCAAACAGATGCATAGAGGTTACTTACAGGAGCCAAATAATTCACTTTATACATCCAAGAATGAAAATATAAAAAAAAGGAAAAAACACTGCTTTAAATGTTAGGTGATCGTCACACAGATGCAGAGCTAGATGCTTGCAAGTGGTCAGATGTTGTCACGTTAAGGTCCTCATTGCAGGGCTGCAATGCAGAGGTCGCTGGCCACATAAACGAGCTTCTAGGAACCTCCAACATTTCACACTAGTTTGTGGCAAGTCAGCCAAAAGAGGCAGTCACATCGGCTGGTCCAAGAGTTCAGCCAGGCGCACAGTTCCCCAGGCCACACAGCTTCCTGCAGACCAGCAGAAGGCATTCCGTTGGCACCCGCCACTTTTTTTTCCCCTCTTCTTCTTGCATCCTCCGCGTTGGCCCCGTCCGCTATACGGTTAGCTGTATACGGCTCCACAGCCACCCGCAGAGTGCTCTACTGGGCACCACATTCTGCTGTAGCATCCGAAGACCGTACAGAACCGTCACTGCAGAGCAGCTCTTTCCTTACACTTACAGTACTGTACAGCAGTCTTTCCCACACAAACCAAGAATGGAGATGGCAGAAGGGGGGAGTGGAAGACTGTAGGGCCTCACCTAGCGCAGCCCTGAAATAGAAAACACCCTGTTCCAGTTCCTTTGGATGTAAAGATTTCCTCGACGCAGGGTCCACGGATTGCCACAGCAAACTGCCCGTCACTCAGGTGTTAGCCTCAGCACGTGTACCAGAGCACAATCAGTATTTCCAAGATAGCACGAAGCAGAAGGATCGCTCCAGTGGGGCGCAGCCCACCGAGACTGGAGTGTAACCGTGAGCAAGAAAGGGTTTTGCACTGTAGATTTTAGCGAGAAGGCAAGTCAACTTTCCTCACCAAAACAAAGTGTAATAGCATTTCTACTATAAACAGAATAGTATTTTGTGTACAGGTTTTAGGATCAGTCGTTATCAAAATACACACACTGAATATACAATTTGTCCCATGGCCATAATTTATTATCTCACCACAAGGCACAATACACAAAGCTTAGAGGGTCCTATACAGTCATCGTGACAAAACGCCCCGCAGCCTTTACACATGATCATGGCTTTAAGGCTGCACGAGCACTTGAACGATATCTCGTCAACACTGCTGCCATCAGCAAACATCTGCACAGAAAGGGACGTATTATGGTTTGCAGCAAAGTTCGCTTTGTGGGTTAGCTGCATCATGCTTCCAGCAAGGCTTCTGGGAAAAGCTGGAGTGCTGGATGAATAATTAAAGCTGGTGGAATTAAGCTGCAGCTTAGAAAGCTTCCCATAAAATGCTTGTTTGATATTGAGCTGAGAGGGTATGGAAGAAGGCTCCAAAGGGTGATTGTGTCCTTTTCCTGGTTCCCTTGAAAACTTAAAAAACGGCAAGTCCATAACCAGCGGAACACTTTGCAAATGCTCAGTCAGCTCCACGGGGTTTTGTGCTGCGTCCTTCTGGTTCTCCATGTTACTCTTGGCTGGGCTGCCACACGCCAGCACATTCTCATTTTTTATTCCTCCCAGGGTGTCGGTGTGCTGCTTTGAAGTCCATTCGTCCCTTGCAGCTGGCATTCCTTCTCCTGATGCACAGCTCTTGCTCAGAGGAATCTGTTTGCTGGGGGACAAGGTTCGCATGGCTGAAACTTGATCCAAAGCCCTGGAGTGATGTAGTCTAACACTGGGGTTGCAAGGAAAACCAGAACCAAAGAGTTTTTTGCCTTGAACGCCAACATAATTTTTGTTGATCGATGTACCTCCTGTCTGATTTGGACCAAGAGAAGTTACAGCTGGAGATAAAAACCGAGGCTCCGTAGAGGCGTTCAACTTCTCCGGACTTTTATTTGTGACAACACTTGTCAGTGGCTTGTGCTGTGGCACCCGATGGACCTTGGACAACTCCTTTTGCTCCTCAAAGCTACAGGAAGAAAATGTTCTTTCCCGAGGGCCCGTATCTTCAGGCTTCTGAGAGGCACTTGCCACATTTGCCAGTTGGTCTTGGGAGCTTAAAGTCGAGCCAACTTTGGAATGTTTTTCTGGATTAGATTGATCCTCCGCACCGCCTGCTCTAGGTAACGCTGCCCCTGATCCGCACTTCTTTTCCGGAGGATCCATGGAAGATCTCACTGAGTGGCAATCATCGCTCCTGCTTGGGGCACGCTTCTTTATTCCTACATCTGGAGAAGATTCTTTGCCAAAATAGCAACTGCTACCTCTCTCCATTTGCAGGGAGAGGCTTTCTGACTGCTTGTCCAGCAGTGGCTGTGTGATTTCCAGCTTGATGTTGGCGTGAGATACTGGGAGAACTTCTTCCAATGGAAGGTTCCCCTTAAGCAGCTGCATCACCAAAGGGTTGCTGGTTTCAACAGAGGATACGGGCCGAGCAGAACCTGTAGGCCACTCGACTTTCTGGGGCAACGGTGCATGTGGTTCCCATCTCTGAGATGCAGGTGCAGTGCTCATCGCTGCGACTGCAGGGCAGTCCACAACACAGGCCAGACTATCTGTTTCCACAGATGATTTTGATCTAATCCTATCACATCTCTCAGTGCTGCTGAGACAGGAGGAGTCTTTCCCAGCCACCTCCCTACAGCTGACACTTCTGAAACATATATCCATCTCTACATTCTCATCAGCTACGTCACCGTCAAAGTCTGAAGCAGTATCTGTTGTTTCACTGTGCGTACTCTGTATTTCATCATCTCCATTTGTCTTGAACTCTTGAGTCTCTCTCAGTGGCTGATGTGCATTTTCTGGTTCTGTTCTGGGGCACCTCTCCCTCAGCTGCAGAAGTTTTTCAGAGGTATCTAACCTATTCTGAGAAATAAAGTCATCGTGTAAAGAGGGTTTCACCAGAGACTCTGTATTTTGTTCTTCATTACTTAGTTTGCCATCACTCTCTCTCTCTGCCTGCAGGTGTGCAAAGCTACACAGTGCGGGGACTGCTTTCTCCACTCCAGTAGTCGCTGTTTTGGAGTTATCACTACCAGTGACACATTTTTCCACAAATGTTTCAGAGCCATTAAATCTAAATCTAGACACCATTTCTGGCTCATGGCATTCTTTACCACCTGATGACAATTCTGGCAGAAGAGCAGGACAACTGGAGGAATTTTCCTTTACGTCAGAATGATAATCCAACTGTATGGCGGGAGCACGAACATCTTTGAGTTCTGACACAACCTTCTCTCCTGTAGGACTGATCACAGCTCCCTGCACCTGAGAACAAGACAGACCGTTCACCGGAGGAACGACGCATTTCAGCTTTGTACTTTGCCTCTCCTGTGATGCAACACAAGATGGGGTTTCGGTCCTTGGGTCGCAGAGGAGCTGCTCGGGGCTCTCCTTCTGCCTCTCGGAAGTTGCATTGTCTAAGGATGACCCAGTCAAAGCATCACAGAACTGCCTTCTAGGTGAACCATCACCAGGTTGAGCTTCCCCTGAGCTAGTGCCTGCAGTGCATTCCAGATCACCGCTTCCCTCACTCTTTGAAGAAAAGGGGTCTTGTCTTGAAGAGAGGAAGGAATTTGTGTTAGCCTCCTGAGCAGCCACCTCAGAGTTAGCCTTTTCTCCATTCAGATGGAGAGACGACAGTAATTGTGTTCGCTGTAGATCTGACGAACGCTTTCCATGAGTTCTCTTTGATCTCCGGTGCTCTGTACGGCTGCTGGATTCTCCTCCACCACCTCCTTCATCAGTGCTTCTCCCTCCACCTGGGCCACCTCCACCTCCAATGGCGGCTGTAGCAGCTTCTCGCTGGGCTCGGGCTTGCAAAGCACGGGCTTTAATGTCTGCGAGTGTTCTGGCCCCAGTCCTGCCCCGGCTGGAGGGCTCCGTGTTGGGGATGATCCTGGGGCATATCTGGTAAGCGGGCTGACCTTTAACCACCCAGGGTGGTTTAATACGTGAAAGTTGAATCTGAAAGAAAGGGAAAAGCAATTAGTTCTAACACTTGACCATTTTCAGATGGTGAGATGCATTTTATTAGCATCTGTTCATCACAGTTCTTATCACAAGAATTCAACAAAAATTTAAAATTCCAACTTAAAAACTAATTTTGGCAGAGGAGCAGCATGCTCCCTGTAACCTCCGCTTATGTGCTCTGTCATGGGATATGTAAAGCTCAGTTAATATTCACATTGCTTTACCAGAGCCCACAAATACGAAATAAGTGATTTGCATTCAGATCTTCAGAAATCAAAATGGTCTCCTTTACATCAGGATGACTACCCCAAAGCTAATAGGACTGATACCTCTAGCCGAAATGGGAAAAGTCAGAAGGAATACTACGATTCTGCCCAAAATGAAAGGAACTGAGAAACTACACAGGATAAAGAATACAATTTGAAGGTCTTGATATCTGTATCTTGATCTCAGTCTCTTGCAACAAGTCAGCTAGTTTCAGGAAAAGTGATTTCTGTATCCACAGAAATGCCAACAGAGTAAGTCAAGGTTACCCTGCGCTCTTGTGCAAAGACCTTGGAATGATTTTTCCGTTCTTTGCCTGTCTAAATGAGATAGTAAACTGTGGTAATCAGAGGCACTTAGCCAGCTCTACCAATGAAACCCTTCCACTTCTTAAGATGACAACACTTGACATCGTAATGTTTTGATGCTACTGAGCGTGACAGCCCTGAGATACCAAGCAGCTATAATTCTCTTTCCTACCCGGATGGGTGGGACTTTGGGCTCCTCTTTAGTAGGCTGTGGCTTTTCTGGGTGAACACTTTCAATTGTGTTACGAAAGGACTGACGATCTTCAAGCCGGGGCTTCTTTTCGGGGAAGGATGCAGAGGCAGCCTCCTCAAAGCATTTCCTCTTCTGGTCCTTGCACTCCCGAGCAGAGTTCTCCTGGGGCAAACCGGGAATTCTGTTTGCAGCTGCCAATGACAGATCTTCCGATTTACTATGTAATTTGGAAGTCTCTGGAGAGAGCTGCAAATCTGAACTCTCTGGCTTCAGTACTGCAGCCGAAGGGCTTGTCAGATCATCTTTCTTCAGGTCTTTCTCAGGCTTTATCTCTTTATGAAGAGAGGAATCTGGTCCCACAGAAGCGGTCTCTTTGGAAGCCTCCGTTTGCTCAGGTTCCCGCAATTTGTACAGGCTCCTCCTGGCTCTGCATCGCAGGTCAGCCCGGGAGCGTTTTTTGAAGTGCCCATCTCTCTGCCGTGTAGAAGGACCGCGCGGCAGTCTTGCTTCTCCTTTAACAGGCAGTCCTGTCCTGTTCTCAGCATCTTCTTGCACCAAATTCTGCTCCTGGGATTCCTCTTGGGTCAAGCCCAACCTACGAGGCAAACATAAAAACTAGCTAAAAGCTAAAGCCCATCCTAATTCAAGAGTTTCATCTTTTACTTAGCTGTACTGCATATCAGTACCCACAGTAACACAGAGATTACGAAGCAGACACTCATCAAAACCTCATTGAGTCAGTCTGCAAGGAGACAACCTATAAATTTGCTACCCCACAGGGAATGAGAAAAATAAGAAAATGTAAAGATGTGTGATGGAAAACGAGTAATATTAACTTGTCTTGGAAACAAAATAGATGGGCTACAAAATTCTGCTGTGACCCAGCCACTAGGGATTTCCCTGGAGCAACAGTCTGTATGATTCACCCCACCACCTGTATCTTTCAAGGAGTTTATGCTGTATCTTCTCAGGTATCCACAAGCAGAAACCACTCTGCCACCTGCATAAACATAGATAAAACAAGACAGATGAGGTAAAATTTCTCACTTTTGTCCATAGTAGTCCTCAAAGAACTTCTCTTTCCATTGCTCCACTCTCTTTTCCTTTTCCATCTCCTGCCGAATTCGAACTTGCATCTCATGAGTGAATTCACCTACATGGAAGCAAGAGACTGAAATTCAATCCCAAACCAAACTGATTCTGCAAATGCAACCTTTTATTTTAACAGTACAGTAGCTATATATACAAAGGACAGATTTTCTTTTATCGCCCTGTTCTCCACCCTACTACGGATCCACATGCTGCCTGCAACTCCTAA
>VYZV01021609.1:85049-95794 GCA_013401275.1 Pandion haliaetus | reverse complement strand
GAAAAAAAAAAAAAAAAAATCATGTTTTACCAGACACAGGCCACTATTTCAGGAAAGATAAGTCTGGCACTACTTTATACCTCCACCACCTCGTTCTGAAGGTCCCACGGCACCAAAGGAAACACATCTTTGATTTCAAAGAAAAAAAAGAAAAGTTGGGGGCAACATAGCCAGATACACTGCAAAGCTGGACTAAATTCCCATTCGTTAACTGTAAAAGAAAAAAAAAAAATTCCCCATGAAATGATTCTCCAGCCACCTAAGAAAACAAACCTACTCACCATCAGCTAGTCGTTCTCTCCAGCTCTGTGCAGCATGGGTGAAGAATTCATTATTCAGAGCACTGCCACTGAGACGCATCAGCCCATCAGCCCCAACCTAATGGGACAAACAGAAAACATTTGCTCCAGCCGTTCCGCAACCAAGAGACAACGCAGTGAATGGAAAACACCCAAGTGCTGCACCCTCATACCTGTCTATCAACTTCTGGAAGGAGGTAAAGAAGCTGCTGCTGGAAGTGTGATGGGAGCGCATTAAAGGTTCTGGAGTTTATCAGAGCTCGCAGGTTTGTATTGACAAGAATGGAACCAGGTGTTTCAAAGTCAATATCCTCACCCCTGTTTCGTTTCATTTGCCCTGTAGTTTAAGGACAGGCAAATAAAATAAACATTGTATAAAAGTATTACAGCATTACGGGCAAGAAATTCATGTCAAACTACTAAAGCAAAATGAGCAGACAAGGTTGTAGTATTCAAGTATGAAGGAAGACTCTCTCAAACACACTAATGAATAGACATGCATCTGGAATTTTGATACAAGGTCACATTTCTGTCATTCAGGTACGGTTCTCGATGCTGCTCTTCAGACTGGGCAAACTTTTAAACAGTTGTCTCACTAATGTACAGGGAGGAAGGTCTGGCTTGCGAGCATCAAGATCATCACATGCCTTCTGAAGGAAGAGAACATCGGTGTTCTTAGATACACACAGACTTCAACATTGCCTGCTTTTATGGCCAATTATTCTTCTAACTTTAATTAGATGCACCTACCAGCTGTGGGCTTTCGGATGCCTCTCAGAAGCTGCGGAGGATCCCTGTTTATTTCTGTTCTACTACGCAAGGTGGCTTTGCACAGGGCCAAAGAGCTGCTGCTGCTGCTGGATGTGCTACTGCTCTCCCCATCAGCATGCCTTCCTGTGAAGCCTAAAAGCAAAACAATTTCATAAAAAAGTGCAAAGAACAGCAGAAGCCCAACCTGGAGAGTGGTTTAACACACAAGAATTATCTGCTAACAGATCCACTATTACAGGGTTACAGGGTATTGCCCAGTTACGCAATATTTTGATGGAGTTAAACACATACACAACTCTCTACAGTCACATGCATTCTCATCAAGTGTTAAAGAAATCCTCAGGCAAACTTACAGATAACTAGGGACTACTGATTAAAAGCTATCTATGCAGTCATTAGAAAACCACCACCACAAGAGCAATGCTCACCAGAGGCAGACTCCATGTGTGCCCCATTTACTTTCAGTGGTGTTAAGACAACACGTGGCAGCATTACACCAGTCTTCTTCTTTTGTTTGGCTGTCTGCAGGCCAGAAAGAAACCAAAAACAAAACAAAGGAACAAAGACATTATGGAGGGGTAAAATAATCTTCTAAGCAGCACATTCCTCAGTTAAAGAGCTACCTAGCTCCTAGGTAAATCTTCAGGTGTCATTACATCTATGAATAGCAGAGAATTCAAAATTACCTTCCTGTACATGATCACTCCCCATACTGTAAACTCCCCACCCAAGGAGACAGCCCCATAACTCTGAGGCACCTGTGCACAACTAGTCCTTGGCACGCTCACCCAGCTATCACACCATAACGAAAGCTCCCCTTAAGAGGCTTCACGCTTCCCATTAGTCCCACTGTCTCCTACCTGGGAGGCGGTTCTGTAGCTCTCCCTGGTAGCAGCGGGTCCCTTGCTCTGAGATTCAGTGGAACACGAGGCATTAGAGGAGGTTTCGTCAAGAGACACTGAAAGAGGTGCGCGCTCAGTCAGACACAGAAGTAGATCCTATAGTTTAAGGATTAACGTCATTAGACACTTACCATCATTATCACCACTCACAGTGCTTGCTTCATTGGATTCGCAACTTTCTGCGTCTGCTGTATCCTCCAGCTCCTCCCCTTCTGGCACAGACAGATTCCGAGACCACTGCAAGGCATCCTTCTAAAAAGGCAAACAGAACTGGGATGGCTACAGTCCTCCCACCCAACCACTACGACTTAAACCAATGGGAACAGGCGGTTTAGCAGATACACTTTTTACGCTTAATTTTTTTCATCTTCCCTAATCCTTGATGCAGAAAGGTATTTTAAAGTATATTTGGGCTCACAGTGGAATAGAAGTCATCTAAACTACTAGCACACTTCATAGATACCTCCTAGACAAGTAACTCAAACATATCCAAAATACATAAGGTTAATAATTCATTGCACTTTTCTGCAAGCAACCAGTTTCTATTAAAAAGAAGTATCTCATTCTTACTACAAAAGAACAGGTAGCAGCCGAGTAGCCAAATACTAAGATAGTAAGCTTAAGAGATGTATTTATGGCTTGTACAATCAAAGCCATTTCAATTCCATCTATTTTCAGCAAAATATGGCAATTCAACAAAATTTTCTGACAACAGAAAAAAATATGCAAATGAAATAGCTGAGATAAATATTAGCTTGATAGACAACAGGTATCAGGGAATCCAACAGTACAAAACAGTGCAAAAGAAAAGCCTAAGACTGGAACCATTTTCAACATTTAAGATTACTGGGACAATAAACTAAAAATAAAAAGTATTTCAGAGACACATCAAGATCTGAGGAAAATGGTGACACTAAATATACACAGAATGCAGTGGAACACAAACCAAACAACCAGAAGAATGAACATACATTTTCCTATCAAGATTTTACTCATAGCTACAAGCTCTCAGACCAATTTAATTTATTGGTTGGCTGTGTTCCCTTGTGGCTGGCAGAAAAGGAGCGAGTGGGACTGTTGCAATAAGCACCCACCTGAGTTGGACACCAAGTACTGGAATAAGAGGATTTATCTTGCTTGTGCAATTCAAGAAATAATAGGTGTTTTTTCTAAAAGAAATTTATCATATATGGCTGAATATAGCTGAAAGGTACAAGCTCTAACGAAATAATGAATTCCAGACACTCTTTCACATGACGATCTCGCATGCAGTGCATCCAGCTCATATGATGCTCAGTGACAGTTTAACACTCAGCTATGCATAACAAGCAGAACTCGCACCTCGGCCCTCAGCTGAGAGCAGGAACTCAGCATTTACCTTGAGCGTGAAAAGGCTGATACGTCCAGGCAGTTTGTAAAAGAGTCCGTCACCTCCCCTTGAATTGGAATGGAGCATGGCATTGAGGCAGGCTAGGGGAGAAGTGCCACTGAAACGGAGAAAGAAAGAAAACAGTAAGTTTTAAGAAATGGGCTTAGCAAGAAAACAGCCTGAAAGATCTGTTTAAATGGGCATCATTTAGCTGACTGAGGGGAACAGAGATGATGCTTATTAACTTTATGGGATGGGCACTTCAGTCAGAACAGCATTACTGTTTTCCTCTTTGACCTGTACGTCAGCCTGAACACATCACAGCGAAGCAATCAGCAGAAAACAGCAAACGTTAAGCCAATTTTAAAGTTATTCTCAGCCATTTTTAGATGTTTCTAACTTGTATTACCCGTTTCCTCCCTTTCTCTGCTTGAAACTTTCAGAGTCAGATCGATTTTACAAAAAACCCAGATTTATTCAGCAGTAGAAAGATGTAAACAAACCCAGCATAGTGTTTCTGGAATGTCTTCCCTGACTTGTCACAGACAAGCTGCACTAGCAAAGTTAGATCTAAAAGGTCTGATGCACTAATTTGTCAAGTCCTACGTAACTCCCTGGTTAAAGCAACCATCCTATGCTCACACTGATGGAACTTCTGTGCCATGTAATCTCATGTTTTCCAATAAGTCACACATGTGCAGGCAGAAAGTTACTTGGAAGAGACATTAAAGCAGTAGTGATTTCATTATTATTAAAAGTGAAACTGAAAACTGGATTGAGACAAAATATTTCAAAGAAAATAATTCTCAAATCGAAAACTTAAAACAGTTTCTGTTTCCACCCTGAATGCATTTTTTTGGACATCTCTTCACAAGCCTTGGCAACAGACAGAATTACCCTGTGTCACTTTTAGATGTTATGAAAAAAAATTCCAGCCTTCTGTCCTGTTAGACAGTGTTTTCCCTTCTGTGTTTAAGAGAATGCTCCAAGCACACTAACCAGCCGCAGAGCACACTTTCTTAGAATGGCAAAATAAGCAGTCTTCCCCAAAATGAGAAAAAACCCAAACAGTTAAAACTCTCCCAGGAGCTAGAACTCAGCAATGGTGCTGAGCCCAAGTGTCCTGGCTCAAGCATCAGCTACGTAGGACCATCAATGCCCCCCGTAAGGAACACGGCCCTCCCAACGGACCGGGATGACCTCCAAACCAAGGAACGCTGCCTCAGTATTGATTCAAAGGAAAAAAAACATCTTGAGCCACCAAGCCATTTC
Organism: Pandion haliaetus; assembly: GCA_013401275.1. Classification (NCBI taxonomy): domain Eukaryota; kingdom Metazoa; phylum Chordata; class Aves; order Accipitriformes; family Pandionidae; genus Pandion; species Pandion haliaetus. The sequence goes on along the minus strand of VYZV01021609.1, from coordinate 91,181 downwards.
CTTCAGGAAATGGAGTTTCAGGAAGGGCTTCTATACAAGTACCAGCAAAGTCCGCGGCACATTTAGCTAGGCAGGATCACTGCCTCTATTCTGTGAACAATTACGCTCTGAAGAAAACGGTCTTTTCTTAAAGCAGAGTGTTAGTGACGGGGGAAGAAAAAGCAGATATCCCATAGAAAAAACTCTGACCTTTAAAGGAACGGCTTAGCTCTGTGGGATTTAACTCGACACACGCTCCAAAGTCTGGTCTTTAGTTACGTACTGTGACAGGTCACCTGTCAAAACTGGGAGAGCACCAGGATACTTTATGTGTGTGAAAAGAGACCTGCTATTACCTTTAGCAGAGGACAGCCTATGCGTGTAGATCTTCAACTATCTGCTGAAGTAACAGGACTGATGTCAGGAAGGTGTAGAGTATTGATTAGAACAAAGCTATATGAAGGTCCTCATTAAAAACCTGCCTGAATTCTACTCAGACCTGTGAAACCACGGCTCATATCCAAACCAGTGAAGATCTCGGCAAGGATCGCCAGCGGTAGGTGGGCATTCTAACAGCTCTGGTATCGATGCAGCAACACCCGCCGGCATCGTCCCTCTCCAAACAAGGGCAACTCCTACACATGACACCTCGGTATGCATCCCCGATTTTCACTATTCAAACTATCCCAGCTGTTTCCTGATTGCAGACACAAATAAGGAGCGGAAACAAGCTAACATTTTGAGTTGTTAGCTCCCAGAAAAAAATCAGTTTACCTTCTGTAGCTGGGTAAAGTACAGGTTCAGGAAACCCAAACACCATGGTGTAAAACAGTCCCCAAAATCAAGGTGAGGGGCAAGCAAGACTAGAAACAACCCACACATCTGGGTTCCTCAGAAGTCAGTCAATGGGCAGCAACCAAAAGAGACTGCTTTTTCTGTCTCTGGTAGTCAAACTTTCTTTTTTTTTGCCACGCGGCACTAGCTGAGGCATTTGGACTATCACGGTTACCTACTTACTTTGATCTGCAAGACACTCTCTATTTCTCTTCTACTACTGTCACAGAAACAGATGGAAGTTCACAGGAACTTAACCAAGGAAAACAATCTCCCACTCCTGCCATTTCCAAGGCTCCATATCAGTTCTTTTCCATGCTGAGATGGGCATCTCCTCTGTACGTCTAGAGCCACAACAGTGTGAGCTGCATTATCATGGTGGTCAGAAATCTGAGCAGAAGCCAGTATAGTAATATAAAATAAAGACCTTTTTGAGTCTCCTAAAACATAATGTCTGCTCTAGAAATGAAGCATCAGAGGAGACAAAACTTAAACTGTTCTCAAACTAGAGTCACAATAGCAGAAACTACTGGAAGCTACTTACGAGAAAACCATACAAGTGGTAAGTACAACAAAATGCAGGAGTCTGATCTGCAATAGGCATTTATTTTACAATAGATGGATGAAGGAGACTGTACGTTAATAAAAAAAAAAACACAAGAACAGCTTCCAGTTATTGTCAAAGAAAAAAAAAACAAAACAAACCACAACCTGTATATAGATGTCTATACTGTCATCTGAAATTACCATGCTGGAAAGAGGGGAAAAAAAGGAAGAAGAAAAGTGGGCTGGAGACGAGGTAGAATTACACAAAGCAACACAAGCCTTCATAGGCAACCTCCCCCATGCTCCACACTATGTTTCAGACAAGATCATCAATACTAACCTCATTTCCTTTAGTCCTTCAGCCTCTATGACCTGCAGAATCTGTTTTGGGGTCATAGGAGCATCAGAGTAATTTTCCAGCACCTGAAAAGACAGAGAGACCACATGTCATTACCGAATTTGCTTCTGCATTCACAGAACTACTCCACAAGCTGCGGTTCAGATCCAATAATATGCCTCTTAAAACTTTATTCATCTGCAAAAGACACACACTAAAAATTTCAGGCTACCTCAAGATTAGATCACGGTAAGCATCACAAAATGCTTTACCTTAATCTGGTCCCTAATTAACTGAAATACAAGCATGAAGGAGAGAAAAGGCAGCAGAATTTGGCCTTGCCCCCATAGCATGAAACCAGTGGAAGCTTTACCACAGACTTCAATATACATTAGACTGAGCTGCTGCCACATACAACCTTCAAAACTGTACAGTGGTTAGCGACCTTTAATGATGTAAAATGTTCTCCCTGCCATACACCTTCCTACCTCTCAATAAAGCATCCAGTATTTTTCTGCCAATAAAAGTATTACTGTACAACTATATAATTCAATAGCGTACCTTCCTTGGATTACTGCATTCATTTAATCTTCGCTCCATCTCAAGGAGGGTACCACAGGCAAGAGTCAGAATTCTTGTCAGAGAAGGACAGAATTCGGAAAAAGACAACAATAACAGTAAAGGATGCGGGAAAAAAATTTATGGCTAGGGTCACTAATAAGATTTGGACTGCTTGCCTTTGAAAGAAAACAAGTAAAATCAGGTATTAAAAAGGCAATGCAATAAACAACAACTCCTCCTTTCATATATTATATGAAGAATAGAATTGCCACTTATATGCAAAGAACTAAAGAGGCTATTACTTTTTTTTTTTTTTAAAGCCCATGGAACCTACTGCTCAAAAATGTCTAGAAGCAAGAACTCATGGATTCAAGAGAAGGACCGGACATTTCTGTGGATAATTAGATTACCCACATAAACAGGAAACAATGAACAAAAATAAGCCGCAGTAGATGTAAACCACGATGTTTCTTTGGGAGCAGATTATCCTACAGCTGCCCAACATGCGCTGCCTCCTGCGCCTTCCATTGAAGCGGACAGCGCTGCTCTCTGAACGCAAAAGACACTGAACTCAACAGACCTCTGGGTCCGATCCAACAAAAAGACTGTGATATAGGCACTGGACGTGGCCTGAAACATCCAAGAAAAGCAGCAACGGGGATTCACTCAGGAACTTTTTGATCATAACCGTGGTCTAAATTCCCCTAATGTAAAGGCCACAATGATGCACAATGCTGATTTCATTTGTCACCATGCTTTAGAATAGTCAGCAACAGCAAACTGTCTTTCAGTTTGACTTGTGTGAGAAGCCAGTGGAGGAACCCAAACGTCCCACTGATATCAGCAACATCTAGAACTGAGTCACTGCAGCACTGTGGCAAGGCACAGAGCCTGCTGTCTGCCTTCTGGAGTCGCATAAACAGAACATTTGCAAAAAAAAAAAAAAAAAAAAAAATTGTGCAGGGCACCATTTGCATCTCCAACCTCTGCAAGTAAAGAAAAAACCCAACCCATGTCACTGTAGTTCTGCACTTCAGCTACCTTTTGTGATAAAAGGAATTTCTTGAATCATATCCACCCAATGGGTATTTTTTCAGATGCTTGAAGATCGCAAGCATCGGTGGTGCTAACCTGGTAGGCGACGGAAATTTGAGAAGTACGTAACCTGAGATAAGACCCAAAGAAAACACAAAGAATTTAAAGAAAAGACCAAAGCAAGTGATAAGCCATATTCAGAGAGAGTAAACAATTTTAATTCCAAGTCAGTACAGCTCCATCGCACTTCTTCCACTAACCATAAAACCTCCATAGGTTATGACGTTTCCATGCCTTCCTCATGAACTGTCACCCCCGTCACTCAAAGGGAGCAGACAGCTGACAAGGGGAAACACATCACTCCCGAGCGCAAGATTCACAAGATGGAACATGCCTGTTCTGAAAAATAAGGAAATTCCTCACAGCTTATAAAACCTCTCTCAAGTGACAGACACAGCAAGCAAAATACACAGCCTAAACCAGAGCATGAACGAGCATTTACATAAAGATAAGAGAATCTGCACTCGGGGAACAATTTCCAATCAACAGCTATATTAAGTGTACAGATTGCTTAATGGAGGAACTGGGGGAGAGAAGATCCTGCAGCTTCGGCCACCAAAGCCCAGTCTCCAGCACTGGCCCCTCCACCCCTCTCTGACCTGACACTGCCAGTGCCACGTCAACCTTCTGTCAGCAGCTACAACTTCAACAACGTCAGCTATTCCTCACCCCCAAAAAAGATTTCCCCCCCTCCACTATTTATAATACTGATAGTCAAGGGTCCCTATGCCCCTCATTATGGAAGTTTACGTCACTCCCCCAATTAATTTACTAGACATCTAGCTCTGACAGCACCTGTTGAATAGTCCTATGGCTCTGGGCATTCAAATCAATCTTTGAAGGCTTATTTCATGGAACATGCATAGTATTAGCTCTGTAGGAGCAGCAACACTGAAAAGCACTTTTGCCTATGATTCTCAGAAACATCGAGAGGAATGCAAAATACAATAGTGCACGTCAGAAAGGAAAATTAAAAGCATTTTGTCAGGGAGCACGTGTAAGACTAGTGTTAAATAAAGATCTATTTTTAGTGGGTTTACAATCAGTCCTGCGAGCTGGAAGTGCAGCAACACAACTGTGGGTCTGTCTAAGTGGATAATCTAGTATGAGATCCTTCTATTTCTGGTTCATCAATGGCTCTAAGATGCTGTTGAGGCTTAGACATCTCATGCACCCACGGTGCCTGAGGTTCTGGCCAAAAGACAGGTGAGAGGAACTGTGTGAAGAGATCCCCTTCCCATCACCTGAGGGTGTGTATTAGGAGACTGCTTTAGAGTCACTGTCTCAGGTGCTGCTTTGGGCAGCCTATAAATGCTGATTTTTTTCACCTGTTAGAGCTCAGGACATTTGAATGAGGTGACTTTGTGCAAGGTCACCTAGCACTGCCTCTGCCCCCGAGGTCGCCGACCGGGAAGGCATCCCTGCCACCTGCAGCGACGTGCTTGGCTCACAGAACCAGGATCTCCAAAAGAAATAAATGCATGATGAGGTACTAGACCACGAGACTCCTACAGTGAAGCTCTACAGTGGCCGGCTTATGCCCTTCTCCAGTTTTTCAAGCAGAGTCATGTGGGTCTAAAATATTATAATTTACACACAAAAGATTGTGCAAGTTGCTGGAAGAGAGATGCTTGTCTGATTAGGTTTCCTCCTGGCAAGCAGTAAGAAAACACTCTGATAGCCAAACAAATCTTACTCAGAAGGAGCACCAAGACCTATCCCGAACATCATCCATACCAGGCACGAGTCTCAGCTGGACTGACCCATGCTGTTCTTTCTGAATGTTTATGTGCTCCAAGGCACAACCGTGCCAAGCAAAAAAACAAAATAAACACACAAACAAAAGAAAAAACAAGGAAACAAAACCCCCTCAAGCCCTGTAAATCCATTTCTACAGAAGTCCCTACGCCACGCAGCAGGTAGACCCACATCCTCACAAGTCAAGGCTACAGGGAGGAAACCGCAGAGATCCGTTCACGCTGGCCGCAGGCAGTCGGATCATCCCTTGCTCCATGTACTGGCACTCCTGTACCTGCACAGATCTGTGTGACCGTGTCACCGAGAGAAAGCAGCTCCCAGGCGGAGGCCAAAGAGAGCAAACTCCTTCCAGCCAGCCGCAGAAGCAGACAGCGGCGACCACCGGCACTCCGTGCCGAGCGACAAGCTAAACACCGCCAAGTGCACCCCTGAAATAAAACTTCTGACTAGTTCATGCTCACTACCTGAAAGACACCAAAGTTATTTTTCTTTTTGTATTTCCTGGGTTATAAAGGGGGTTCAAGACAGCTGCGGCTTTAGATGTTTCACGGAGGGAAATTATCCTCCCACTGCGATGGCCAAACGACAGCAGCGCTCCAACAGACCTGCACAAACACCCCCAAAGCAGACCTGCCTTTGGAAATTTAAGCCTTCAACAAGCAGATTCTCAAAGACAAGAAGACTAAACCGTACCCGCGGCCACGTCTCCTAAAACCAAAAGGGACAAAACAACGTCCGAGCGCGGCGAGGCTAACCCCGGGCACCGGTACCGGCAGCCGCAGGCACGCCGCTCACCCTGCCTGCGTTTTGGGCAGGGCTGGTGCACGGCGAAAACCTGCGGCCTCGGTAATTAAACCAGAAACTTTTGACAGCAGCGCTGCCCGGACTTCAGGCCAGGCCTCTCCCCGGAGGCTCCGGTTCTTCCCGCTCAGCCTTGAGGCATCTGAAAGGAAGAAAACGAACCGTTCCCACACGGAGCGCCGTGCCGGGCTGCAGGACAGCACCCCACCCCGAGAGCCCCG
>VYZV01021609.1:69356-83899 GCA_013401275.1 Pandion haliaetus | reverse complement strand
GGGAGGAAGGATGCCGCCCCCGCCGCGGCCTCTCGCTCCTCCCCGGCTGCGGGTTGGGGCTGTTCGCGGTTCAGGACCCGAGTTCTGCCCTGAAGCAGCTTCTCCCCGCGGAGCCGAACCGCCACGAGCAGAAGTCGCTGGTGTTGGACCCGACACCGCTCGTTTAAATGGAGGCCGCCTGCGGGTGCCCTCCTCCTGCCCGCCCGTTCCCGCCGCCGCCCTCGTTGCTTCCCCCTAGCGAGGAGCACCGGGGCCCGCCGGCCCGTCTGGCTCAGGCCGCCATCAGGCGGGGGCCCCAGCCAGGGCCCCGCAGCGCTCGTGGTTCCCGAGGTGCCATGAGCCGGCCGCCAGCACGACGCCAGGCAGCTCTGCCGTCGCTTACGCCCGGCCGCTTAGGAGTTTGCCCAGAGACGCTTTTTTCGCTTGGAAGCAAAATATCGTAAGGCTTTGTAAAACATGAAGTCACCGAACCCTGCCACTGCTCACAAATCAAGAATGAAAAACGGGCACGGTTTGATAGATGCAATAAATCTTACTGACTTTTATTACACGTTGTATTTTAGGATCACTTTACATTCCTAGACAAAAGAGATGATACAAATAAATATAAGCTGTAAAACTATGGACAGAACTATTGACAGGTTCTTTGTCTACAGATCACCTAAGAGAAGGCGGAGATGGGTGTATCTCCGAGGAGCTGCGAGTTCTCACATGGACAGCTATGCCTGCGGAGCGAGCCTCAGGCGCTCCGTTTCAAAAAGGGGACTGAAGAAGGTAGTAAGTGCTTGGACCACAGAGAGTTAAACCTCCCACTGCAGGGTGCAGCGCAGACAGGACGGGTGTTCTCATTTCAGTTCCCTCTGCATCTTATTACGGCTTTTCCAGGTTATCTTTTCCAATTTGTGTTTTAACGCAGCAGAAACAGACCCACAGGAGTCGCGCTGAACCGTTTAAAGCCTGGTGCACGTTAACCGGCACAGACAGGAGAGGACAGATCCAGGTTTACAGGTGTCTCAATGAAACTCGGCAAGCACTCTGTGTTCAGTGAAGGCAGACTTACTACACCTAAAAAAAAATACTGGACCCAAGTCTGATCTGATCTGTATAATGCATCAGTGTAGCCCAAGATGCTATGACAGAGGTATGTGTTTTAGAAGATTCAAGCAGCATGCAAACATTTTAAAAAAGGTGCTGGACCTATGTTAAGGATTTTAAGAAAGTGCTTTAATTCCTATGCTTCAGGGTCACGTGGTGCTTGCTCCCAGAGCCAAGGGCCGATTTCTGCCCCATATCACTTTTTTAAGAAAGATCCCATTATACAGATCAGAGCAAAGACGAGAAGGATGTTAAACATTCCTATGAAGAAACTGTGACGGCACATGCTGTCCGAGGGCCTCTTCCAGCAGTTGGCTGGATTTCCTGTCTTTGGCTGTTAACCTGCAGGAAGCCCAGATGGTTCAGATAACACCCAGAGAGGGGCAAACGCGGCAGGAATGTTTCTTAAAAACTTCAACCCAGAGCTCAGTACATTTTGTACAGCTTAAGACAATGTATTTTATCTTGCTATCAGTGCCACTGAGTATCTGGTCGAGGGTAAGTCCATTGGGACCAGACTCTAAAAGCTTCTGTAACAATCTGAGATTGCCCGTGAATATGCTAACCAAATCTCCAACCGCAGCCCCAATTTACATACAATAACTAATTATGCAGTTTTTTTCTTTTTCCACCCTATTGAACTTCTTTAACCTTGCTAGTGAATTTCTACAGAATTAAAAGCAGAGCCTTTCTGACATATTAACCAGCTAGCTTATCAACACTAAAACGAGAACAGTTTGGGTTTGCACGGCAACTTCCACTGTACCGGTCCTGCCACAAGGGGAGTTTCCAGCATATGAGTTTAGTATAGAATTCCCTATGGAACAGTAGCCACTGAAGAAGAGTGTGCGCATGTGCAGACACAGATGTGTCTGTGTATGTATTATTCACATAAAATATACGTGTACATAGGTATGTACATATACGTGGTTATATGTTTTGTTGCTATTTCAGGTTTTAGACCCCCCTTGTTTCACTTCAGTTCTCTGAGCATTTACACCATACAATCATCTTTTAAAATGTCCAAGTACAGAAGATAATGTGCTAGAGAGAAAGAGGGAGGAGAGGGAAGAGAAGGTGACGTTATATTATGCAACAAGAACCAATTAAAAGGCTCTCTGTACATAACCAGTGCTTTATAAAAAGGAAGATTATGCCAGGTTTCCGTGTTCAGGTTGAAAGAAATTTGTCAGATGCCTGCTCTCTCAATTATAAGCAAACTCCTTTTTCCTCCACCAAAACTAATATATACATATGCATATATATGTATATATATATATTAATCCTGTGGTCCAGAAAAGCACTCCGTGAATCAAAGCAGCCGAGTTAGCATTTAACCGGGCCCACCTGGGCAGCTGGCTCACCGAGGCACCATGCCTGCAAGATGCAGAGGTGAGCTGTGCTGAGTGTTCAGTTCCTTCTGCTCATGGGGGTCAGACAGAACGGAGTTCTCCAGCCTGGGTGAAGTCAGCGGATACTTAACGAGCACACAAGGCAGAGTCCATACATCAGAGCATTTCTAAAACCAGGCAAGTCCTCATACACTCACACATGTCAGTCTGGAGGAAGTCATCGGTGAGGGAGAGGAAATAGGTAAAAACGTTCATAGGATGACAGCCAACAGCAACCAGAAAACGTAACATCCCAAGTCTCAATATACAGTGAACTAAAACTTACAAATGAGCTGTGAGACACTAGACAGGGACATCTTACTCTGTCCTCAGCGTGGCAGTTCCACCTCCCTCTACCCGGCCGCACAAGCCTGCCGCATTACAGGAGCCTGCTTTAGTCATAGGGCAGCTTTGCAAAGAGACCGTCAAAAGCAGGAGTTCTTCCTCCCTTGTTTTCAAAGTACACGCCCTGGAATTAATACCAGATTCCATTACCCAGACTCGCTTACATGTGCTTTCACTCGCAGTGGGCTCTGCATGGGCTGGGATGTGCAAAGGGAAAGCTTCTAACGTGGAACAGGTGAGGCACAAAAGGTACCGAACGCTGAACCTCCTTAGACACCAAGGGAAGGGACCATACTTACAAGAAGAGTGCACTCAAAGGCAGCACCACATTACGGTGCTCTACCCTCTGCTCAGCTTACAGGGGAGAGCAGAGTCCGCCCCGTGAGCCTGCCAGCAAGATAGCTCTGAGCCAATGCTACATTTCCCGTGAACACTGGGAGACAGGAGAAAATGGCCATACGCCACCCCACAGTTTCAAGACTTCATATGGACACTGGTTTCAAATGCCAGGGGTAAAGATGGAGGCAAGAGAGAGGAAGAAAGCTGTGGAGCTGGCACTGGCATGCAGATGTACTCTTTGACAAGGTGGTTTCTGTTGGTAGGGGTGAGGTCTGTAGGAGGTCAGTTTAGAGGAGCTCTTACTTATGCCTGTAAACAAGGAAAGGACTTCAGTTTCTACTGCTTCCTTTCTAGAGAGGGCAAAGTTGCTTTCTAGACCCCTTTTTTGTCCTACAGCTCTAAAGCGAGGCACATCTATCTGGTGGTGAGTGCATGCTGACTGCTGCCATCCTGCCTGTTCAGACCAACTTCTTAACCCCCAACGACGATGCCAGTCTTTCAAGCAGGAAGAAAAACTATGCACCTAGTCAAATTTGCACAGATCCTCTGCTTTTTAGCCTCATTTGGTTCTCACTATAGAGCTCTGGAGCGGTGGTTCTGTGGAGATGACTTTCAATTCTGTCTTCTTATTGCCCAACAGCAAAAAAGCCCAGTGCAGCAAAAGGGCTAGTGCAGAAGGAGAGACGGTGATGCTGTGAGGTGATCCCCATGCTTCCCATTGCTTCTAAAACACTTTAACGTACCTCATGCATTTCTGATTTCCTAACTAAAATCTGTTTCCCACAGAGGCCAAATGCCGATTTGCAAGCACGTATCTTCCTGTGGCTCAGTGCACCTGGACTGGCACGAGTCAGTTAAACAGCAAAGAGGCCATCTCCAGGGGAAAGGGGCTGGAGTCTGGCTGGGAGTTCTCTCTGCAGGTTTTTACTTGTCTCTGCTCTCAGAAGGCAAAGGCTGTTCACGCCCTGGAGAGGAACTGCTGGCTTTACTTTGGAACCAGCCCTCGGGACTGAGGGTAGAGCTGAGAACTATGGGTGCCTGCTGAAGAGGATCCCCCTGATTTCCTTCCAGTTTTAGGCCTGAAGAAGTAAAAATGAAAAAATAAACAAAAAGCCCCCAAAATGTCACCTGTTACTCGTCAAAATTAATCTTCCAAAAGCTGAATTTTTTTACTGGATTTATTTTCTAATCAGTCTCAGCTTTCTCTTCTGTCCTGTGTTCCTTTCTTTTTTTTCTCTGCTTTACAGCCAAGTTCACCTTAACTTCACTGACGAGAACTGCTGACAGATAGCAACTGTACTTGAACCTCTACTGTTTGCTAGTCTGCTTACTAAAAGTCCAACTCACCTGGGTTTCGATTTTTTATTTGAAGAGCTCTCAAAGGTTGAAGCATCCACCTGTATCTCATCTTCATCCTGCAGAGCTGCTTCTAGAGCTGCCTGAACTTTGGGAGCAATGGCTGGACCTTCATAGTCTCTCGTTGTTCGGCTGGGCATGTCAAGTTCCAGTAATACGATGTTCTCTGCCTGAGACAGTAGCAGCAGAATCAACACCTGTGTGTTTTCACAGAAATTGTTTCTCTTCCCTCCACAAGATTATTCTGAAGTAATTTATAAATGTATGCAGGACACTGTCAAAATTTACAACCCATAGAAGAACTAACAATCAATCCTCTGAAATTCATACTCCCTTGATCGGGAGGGTGAACACATGAAGGCTCATCCACATCTGGGCTTACCCTGTACCGAGCCTCCGGACGAATCATCATGGACGTCCTGGCGTGTTGACTCAGTGGCCTTTTGTATCCTACAGCAGATACCGGTCTTTTCATCATCTGCTGGTTACTAGAGAAAAATAAATACTCAGTCTGACACACCAAAAACAAAGACTCCTCTTGGAGTTTATGAGCTGAAACATCTGCAAATTCCACACAGAAATATGTTTCAAGAGAGCAGAAACTACCTAAGCTGCATTTGCAGGAACAGCTCCCTGCAGTCAGAGACAAGAAGACACAGCTATCCTGTGTCATTTGTTCCCTGCACAGAGGAGGATTTCTACATATTTTTACTATACAGACTGCAGATGCATTCAACTGCACCCAACATTCTAAATTTGCTGTAGAGAACTTTCTGTGTAGAGAGGCAGGACCTAGCCACAGCTCTCATCATAATTATTTTTGAGAGCTTTCCTATCTAAAACAGGAAAGAAATATGCTAGGAATTTACTGCTATTTTAATGGTGAATGCACTATTACATATATTTTACATAGAATTATTGGTCTCATCTGGAAGAAAAATCCTAATCTTCCAAGAATTCTCCTAGCTCTGCATTCCTATTTTATTCAACCTACTAAGTGGAATCAAATCTTTTAATTTTATTGTGCAGCAAGGAGCTATGAACTCTAGAGGGCCAGTTCAAATCCCCAGTTCAATCCCTCTTTTAGGGTACCTTGTTCTTGACAGCTAGAGGGTTTTCTGTGACCTATAATTCCATCCCAAGACAAGATTAGAAGTACACTCACTCCAGACGGGTTATGGGATGCAGCTTCCACTGGTCTTCCTCTTCATCAAAGAATGATCTGTTCATGATCTTATTCTTTTCTTCCAAGGGAATAAAATTTTCAATAATCAGGTGCCTACATGCAAGCACAAAAATGAGAAATACACAAGAAACATAATTAGCAGATGACGTTCTCCACTGCTCTGCTCCTGCTGACTTAATACAGCCCTGGAAAAGGAGGAATGTTTTAGTTTTGTCATGTTTAAATCTTGTTTCACAAGCATGTGCAATGCAGTCCCTCCACTCCCTGCCCTAAGAAACCATCTCTGTTACAGTCAATAGCAGGCAATGAAGTGATGGGACTTACTTTAGCTTTAGTTCCCTGGTAAGTTCATTCTGGGTCTGTTCCAGTTCCTGGCGCTCCTTGATGTGCTCTTCTTGGAGATCATGGATCTCTGCCTTCACAGCTTGCAGCTTGGAAAATAACTGGAACAGACAACAAGAGCCAAAGTCACAGTTCCTTTCACTTTCACACACAAGTTGATTTTATTCCTAACCCACTAGGCATGGAACCATTTTCTTTTTACCTTTTTGAGTTTTTTTGTCTTGATGTCCACCTCCTGCTGAAGAGAACTATAGGTCTCCTTCAGCTCTAGTGTTTCCTCGTCCCGACTTTCCATCTGTTGCTGGATCTCTCGCTCCCGACGTTTCTGAAGAAGGTGACATACAATATTAAAGATCACAATTACATTGTCGCCTCCAGGCTGACATACATGAAACCAGCTCTCAGGATGTTTTTACTTCCCCAGGTTTCAGGGCTTTTGCTTTAGCTTCTAGTTCTTCCTATCTCTTGCCTTAGAAATACCAGAAGCATTAACACTTCTTTGTCCTCATTTTGCTACTAGAATCAGATAGTGTGAATAAGTGCTCAAGCTTCAGTTAAAGGAATCAAATGTCATGCTTAGTTTCTTTTTTTTTCTTTTTATCAATTCATACTAGTCATTGCACTTAAAGAATCACCATCAGAAGATGCATATCAGAAAATAAACTTTTAGCCCATAGTAATCACCCCTCCCTTGAGCTAATGGCTGAACTGTCACTCTCTGAGGTCCTCCAATTATTTCTTCACTTACAGACAGCTCCCATCAAGACAGGACATAAATGTTTAATGTGAAAAGCTGGAACAAAACTATTATAAACCTTCTTTACATATTTCATACAATGACAAATAGGACACAAGCCCTTCCCCCTTCTTTTGAAACTAATGATTGTCAGTAAACCAATTTTAGGCTTAACCCTGGGTAAATTTTCTTAGTTTCTCCTGATACATCATTTTATAAAAGTTCTGGAGCTAGGCTTTTTATACAAAATAACAAATAGTCTTCCCTGTACCTGTTCTGCAATTTCCTGTCGTTTCTGTTCCAGGATTTTCTGCTGTTCATTTGTGTGATCCACGATATTCTTCCCTCCCACCAGAAGCTTGCTTTCCATTGCCTGAAAGGAAAAACCAGGGTCAGAAGTTTCTCTCAGTGACCAAAGAATGTAACTTTCTCTCATATTGATACAACTTCTTCAGGGCAGATCCCTCATTTAACCTTCTCTTTCAAGTCAGCTGCTACAAGAATTACTATTTCTTAAATTTCCTGTAAAACTGTGGGATTAATGAAACAGTAACTTGCTTAGAATTACCCTTCGCTGCAAGGTGTGGCAAAGCTGAAGAACCAAGATCTGTGCTCTCCTGTAAAAAGCTTGTTAGTGATCTGTGACAGAATGAAGCATTTTTGTTGCTACAGCTTGTGAAAAGATGTATCATCACATTTTATTGTGCTGATTGCTTAAGATCTTACAAGATCAGCACATAACAACAATGCAACAACTCATGAATATTGAAATATTTAATCAATGGTGGAAAGTTTAACTTCTGCCTACAAATACTTCATTTTAAAATCTTCCAATCTAAAGGTGAATCACTATCCTGGAAACCTCCTGTGAAATACCTTTCCAAATTGGGAAACCCTCTATTTTCCCCAGAGCCTAAATAAATTGCTTTCAAAAAGCATGACCAGGAAGAATTCTACCTTGATTTTAGCACTCAACATTTCTGTTGCTTCCTTCTCTCGCCTCAGGTCCTCCATTTTCTTCTCCTTCTCTTTCAGCAGTCTCATCTTTTCTTCTGCTACCAAGCTGTGATCCTCAACTATAGCTTTCTTCTCAATCTCCAGCTTTTCTTGTTGCTCCCTCCAATAGTCATCTTTGTCATCTCCTTCATCCTCACCCTCTTCAGTGTCCTCTTCCTCTTCCGCACCATCTCTCCTCCTTTCCCTCTTCTTTCTTTTGCCAATAGACCGTTTTTCCAACTGTGCCTTGAGTCGAGCAATCTCTTCCTGGAATTCTCGTAATAGAGCATCCTTAGGATCCTCATTCACTCGCGGCTTGTTCTTGATGTTTTTGGCACGATTGGCATATCTCAGTGTTGTCAGAGTCTCCTCTACATTGTAAGAGGCAGGGCCTATATTGGCCACCATCACAGTTTTGGCATTGCCACCTAATGAGTCCTGAAGTAACCTAGTCAGCTTTGAGTCCCGGTATGGAATGTGTGTGCTTTTGCCATCTACTAGGGCAGAGATAACATTGCCCAAAGCTGAGAGAGAGAGATTGATTTTAGTAGCTTCCTTTAACCTTTCCCCCTGTGCTCCAGTCTTAGCTTGCCGCTCACTGCCTGCGAGGTCTACCAGGTTGAGTTTCCCAACACGGATGTGATTCTCCCCATCAAGTCCTAACTCGCTGCATTCAATAGTGATCACAAAAATGGCATGAGATCGAGAGCTGTGTTCATTCATGTTGGTGGCACCAACGGAGCGATTTTGGTTTCCCACATTCATGACATGCTCTATCTCTTTGACACTTTTCGTAACAAAGGAGGACAAATCCTTAACATATACACCTGTGTCTGGTCTCTCCTTCAACTCCAGCCGCTTGGACTGATCCTTTGATAACAAGTCTCTGATTTCTTCTTGGTATATTTCCAAATAAGATGCTCTAACTAGGTATTGCTGATTTTGAGATCTAGAGATGTGGGTGAAGATGTGATCGAATGAATTGGGGATGACTCCTCTTTTTTCAGGATCACCACGCACCCCTTCCATCGTATATGTTTTCCCTGTCCCAGTCTGCCCATATGCAAAGATTGTCCCATTAAAACCTTGCAGAACAGAGTCCACGAGAGGTCTGAAGGTCTCATCGTAGAGTTCAACCTGTTTGGAATTCCAGTCATACACAGCATCAAAGGTGAAAGTTTTAGGCAGTTCATGAGATGTTCCCCGCGGATTCTTCACTGAGACCTGCCCTAACTTGACATCCACGTTAACAACTTTTTCATAGGAAGCTGTCTTCTCTTTGCTATTCATTGGCCGGCATCGTACCACCACCCTAACAGACTCAGAGCTCTTTAACTTAGACATGACAGCAGGCCTGTGGCTGGCGTGATCTGATCGAGGATGATCCCGTGCTAGAAACCTAAAACAGAAACAAAGGAGGAATATGTGAAGGCAGTTTTCTGCAGGTGACAATTTTTCACAAAGCCAAAGATTTGAGTCATCTATTTGAGCACCCTTTTGCATTCATTAAGTTGTGAGGGATTTTGAAGAATAAAAATAATGTACAACATGAAAACATTAAAAAGGCCTGAACTGAGACAGTGTGATTTTACCAAAGCCTGTCCATCAAGCGGTATCATTTCTACAAACTCTGCTGAAAAAAATCTTCATCAAATCTCATCTTTACAGTTGGTAGAGATCCTTTTCTTGACCCTTAAAAATAATCATAATGCTTTTTAAGCTATTTATAAAAATAATATAATACTTTGCCATTGATTCCCTTCGCAGTCAGGCTTTTTGTTTAAACCTCATACTTCGAAAATCCAGTAAAGGCTTGCTCTCCCCATATTGCTCAGGCTCTTGAAAGGGAATCAGTCAGGTGCTTTGATTAAGTGCTTCACCTACCTACCAAAAGTCGAGACAGACTGTAAATTATAAATACAGTATTTTCAGAGTTGCCTCTTCTTACACCTCCTATGTATTAATAAAAACTGCTCATGTGTTTGAGACATTTATACTACAATCCGCTCACATGTGGTGTGATGATGTTGTGGTTTAACCCCAGCCAGCAACTAAGCCCCACGCAGCCGCTCGCTCGCTCCCCCACACCCAGTGGTGTGGGGAAGGAATCGGAAAAAAGTAAACCTTGTTGGCTGAGATAAAGACAGTTTAATAGGACAGAAAGGAAGAAAATAATAATAATGATAATGATCATTATTATGATGACGATGAAAAAATGACAATTATAATAATAATAAAAGAATTGGAATATACAAAACAAGTGATGCACAATGCAATTGCTCACCACTCACCAAACGATGCCCAGTTAGTTCCCGAGCAGCCAATATGCCACCCCCAGGCCAACTCCCCCCAGTTTATATACTGGACATGACGTCACCTGGTATGCAATACCCCTTTGGCCAGTTTGGGTCAGCTGTCCTGGCCGTGTCCCCTCCCAGCTTCTTGTGCCCCTCCAGCCTTCTTGCTGGCTGGGCGCGAGAAGCTGAAAAATCCTTGACTTAGTCTAAACACTACTTAGCAACAACTGAAAACATCAGCATGTTATCAACACTATTCTCATACTAAATCCAAAACATAACACTCTACCAGCCACTAGAAAGAAAATTAACTCTGTCCCAGCTGAAACCAGGACAGGTGTGTCATGAGGACCACCCTGCCACAGAAGGTTTAAACCTTATGCCTGAGTTTTTTTAAATGACAGCAGTTCCCTGGAATGCTGCCCAAATGCTTTTCTTCCTCTTGTGCATTACACTTTTAAAGTCACTTTCTAGAAGCCTGCTTACAGAATAATAGATCTTTAATTGGGCTGCAGCAGCTGCAAGGATTCAAGATAAAATCATTAAATAGTTTGTCCTCATCCAGGCAACCCATCCGCTGAATATTCTGCATTTCCACACTTGGGAAAACTCATATTACCTTTTCTTTCTGTCGAGAATCAAGTGAAAATAATTGTTGCCAAAAAGTTTTCACCCAGTCTTGCAGTCTAGCTCACTACAAAGAAAACCATTAAAGCAGCCAAATCTACCACAGTCTTCCAACACTTGCAATTACAGTAAAACAAACCAGTAAGGGGAGTGAACTACCCCAGCGAGATGGGCTCTGAAATCAGCGGGCAACAAAGAGGAATAGTTCCACCACCTAATTGCAGTGAGGCGAGGGTGCGTGCTGCCGTAGGATGCCTGTAGGATGCCTGTGTCGTGCCACCACGGAGGGCACTGCTGCAGCCCTGTAAATTCAGGCCCTTCACAGCCCGACACTGAAAGTCACTTCTGGTCCTGTGCTCGCCTCGGGGGGCACCCAGGCAAAGCACAGCCGCTCCCCCCAATGCTGGATGGCCGCTCTCGGCATGCCCGCAGCCCCAGAACCCCTCGTCTTTCTACTCCACTTCCAAACTGCCCAGTCAATGTTGATCTTGCATTTGTATTTTTCGCACAAGTGTCATCAGCACACTTAAAACACAGAGCAGCATTCCCTATAAAGGGAATTAAAAGCTATAAAAGTGGAGTAATCTACATTATGCCTCGTCTAATGCTCAAGCAAGCAGAGGACATCAGGGTGTGAAGTGGACACCTGCCGGCATTTGCCCTTCTCAGACTTCTGAAGGTGAGTTTAAGCTCCTTTCATATCACTTCCTATAAAAATTTCATAAAGCACTCACTCCTTCGAGCCCGCCCTCCTCTTTCCGTAATGCGATTGCCATCTGTGAAAGGATCCTGCAAACTGGCATGAGTGTCCTCCTCAGCTCGAACTCACACACCTGTTTTTACAGGGAAACTGAAGACAACCATACTTGCTTTAGATATTTCAAGCACAACTGCTCACACAGATCTATGCGATTATTTTTCTTTTGGCAATATACTTTTATTGGCATTTCCCATAAAAGCCAGCTCTGCCCAAGCACACAAACCTACTGAAATATGCTCCATGCTCCTGCTCTGGTGTTCCAACTGAATCAAGTTTACAAGATTCAGCATCAGTCTAAACTCAAGTTGCAGAAAACCAGTTTACAGATCCAAGTCCTTCATGACTCTGGGTAGAGAGGAAGAAACGCGTTGTTGCATACCCCAGTCACTAGCACAATGAGCTGCCATTTAAAAAAGAACAAGAAGATTGTGTTACTGCTAAAGCAACAGCCTCACACGGAAGATCTAAACGGCACAGATTGTGGAATGCTGTGTGATTTCTAATAAGGTTTGGGTTTTTGGTTTGGTTTTTTTTGGTCGGTTGTTTGTTTTTTCAAAAATATCTTTCAGGAAGAGCTCTGAGATACTTCTGCCAACTGGAACTAAACGTAAAACTAATACACACTGGAAACCCCAGGTAGCTCTAGCACGTGTTCAGTTTGGCCTCCTCAGGAAGTTCTAGATGGTCCACTACCAGCTGCATCTGTAGCAACCCATGGATTTTGCCTAACTTTTACTCGATAATTGCATCAGGAGAGCTTCCCAAACACAGCGACAGAGAACTTCAGGAGCACAGCTAGAAGACTGAGAAAGGAAGCAGAACATTTCTAGCTCAAAATCCAGATTGGCAGTCTGCACTACAAAGAATAACACGAGTAACAAATAAACATGTTTAAGAATTGTACGGAAACCTCAATATGGCCTTCGGAATTTCCTTAGTTTTGTGAGAGGAAACTCCTTGCTCCTCGCTATTCCCATGAAAGTGCGTCGTAGCTACCAGGAGGAAGATAAGGAACATGCATGGAATTGGCCAAACTGGACAATCATCCAGAAGAAGCACTTTACAACCTGCACAGTGAATTCAAACTACTACAGGAATTTTGGATTGCTACTGAATAAAAACATTTCCCTCCTAACTGACAACTCCAAGTAAAGAGGACCTTACTGTCTGACCCACAAGGAACATGTATTCTAGAATATCAGCAGAGAAAGAACGTGTGAAACGGGGACAAGCCTTGCAGAATCGCAAAAAGCAGCTCTCCCTCTACTCATCGTGAATAGTTGTACACACAAATATACGCTTCTTCCATATCTACGGGAGATATTCCTATAGTTCAAGTTCACAAGGGACAATTATTTTGGACAGGCTCACCTAACAACTGCTGCTTCATTTATCTGCGGTATTACAGTGAACGTTCACATTGGCAAATACTCAAATTAGGCATGAATTCTGAAAAGCAGAGCCTTGATTTATTTTATATAATTAATAACCAAAATACTAGTTTGATGAGAAGTGCCACTTTTGTAAGCAACTGTGACTAACATTAAATGACCAGAATTAAGTTAATCTTCACATAGACTGTTTTTTTTACAAGAGTATACATCGCCGCCCATAGCTCACCAGGAAGTTAGCAATGAAATATCCAGCATGTCCCCTCTGCAACAGCTTTGGCAGAGGTGTACAGCGAACAAAAATGATGTTGCATATTTGCTGTTCCTCTGGGTATATCTCATCAATGTGAGCTTGATAATCTTTTGACGCCTTTCCTCATTTCACGTGCGAGTCTTTTTTTATAGTCACAAATAACTTATTTTACCCCTGATTTGGGCTATTTTCATAACAATCTATTACAAATCATCTCCAATTATTTTAGCTACTGCTGTGAAGTTTACTGGAAGCGTAACAAATTATGTTTCTTCTCAGACTTACCCAAGTGTGTAACTGAAAAATAAAACCAATTAGTTGGCAGTGTTTGTATTCCCCAGAAACTCCACGGCAACATTTGAGCTGCCCGGAGCAGGAAGGCTGCCGAGCCACCCACTCTTCTGCTACGGGGAGGGGGCTTCGTCCATGAAATTAGTTCAGCCTAAAGCAACCTGGGCCGGGGCCCTAAAAGCCAAGGTCAAGATGAATGCCTTTGAAGATGTGCTCCGGGTGAACCAAGAGGGGAGGGTGGGCAGAAATCCAAGCATTTTGGTTTATTTCGGTCAACACAAGGTCGTGCCTGAAAAAATAAGCAATGCCACAACCTGAATGTAAGCTAAGGTAACCACTTCTCGGAAACTTTCAGGAGTCAGGACCTGCGCGCTCGGCCGGCCGTGCCCAAGAAACGCTACGCTCTCACCGGCCACCCGTCACGTATCCCGCCTGCCCCTGGCAGGCTGAAGTCCTGAGGCCCCTCCGCTTCCTGGCTTAAGTTTAAAGATCTCAGGAAGATTTTCTTGGTATGCTGCCTCAACCCTTCCCTCGCACCTCTCTGCAGGTACCACTTAAAAAATCCCATCGCTTTCTTGCAGTTTAAATCTTTCAAATACTTGTGGGTTCATAACGTCTTGGCTTAACTGCTTGTGTCTTTTACTCCTTCGTGAGCCACCCTTCTCTTTCGTTCCCTGCCGACCGCGTCGCGGCCCAAACAGGACATCCCCGGTGTCACCTCCGCCACTGCGCGCCCCGATTTCGCTTAGTGCCTGCGGTCACCTCCGTCACCTCCGTCTGCTTCAGCACGGCGTCCCAGGGCTGTCCCCCTGTCCCAGGGGAGGCGGCGGGTACGGGACCCCCGCTCCAGCCGGGACCCCCAGCTCGTTTCTGGTTACGGGTTCAGCCCAGCGTCACCCGCCGCCCTCGCCGCTGCGACACCGGCCACGGCAGGGAAGGGCTCCCGGGGACAGCCGGGACCCCCAGCCCGAGGGACGGGGGCGGCGACGGGGGGACACCCTCCCGAACGGGGACACCCGCCCGCGGCCTCGCCACAGGCAGCCTGGCGGGGGGCAGGGCCCGCCGCCCCCCTCGCTCGCTGCCCCGGCCGCCACGGCCGCGCCCAGGCGTGCAAATGGAGGCGGCCACAGCGGCAGCG
>VYZV01021609.1:50961-63624 GCA_013401275.1 Pandion haliaetus | reverse complement strand
GGAGGGGGGGGGCTCCCGTTCCCCTGCCGGTGCAACCAGCACGGCCGCACTCTGTTCTGGGGGCTTTGCAGGCGCTTTGGGTGAAAAAAGCGGGTTTTTTTTGTAGCACAAATAAATCATCCCGGAGCCGTGTTGGCGTTTAGGGCTTTCCCGGTGGTGCAGAGAAGGGGTTTGGGCTTTTAAAATCCCGTCTGTTGTCATGTCGGGGAAGTGGAGGGGGAAAGAGGAGTTCGGTCAGGTGGGAAAATCATCTTTCGGGGGTGGTGTGTCTGGTTACATCCCATGGAAAAGGTGCAGCACCTTTTCCCTGGGCTTTAAAAGTAAATGCAAGCTTTATGTGGGTTTTTTTCCAAAATCTGTAAGGGATCAAGTGGGGGAAACTGATACCGAGCCTTGAGCAGCTCAACTAGAAAAATGAGCCTGTTGGGATGTAAAAGCCTACATACCTAGAAACGGCCAAAGTCACTCACTGCAAGAAAATAATGGGTTTCGGAGGGGAAATCAGGGTAAGTTGGTGTTTGTGACTGTGGGAAAACTGTAAAGAAAGGGTCAATGCAAGATGCGTAGGGGGGTAGGAGAGTGATTTTTACATCCAGGTGTGGCATTGGCAAGGCTGTTACTGTCCATCTATGTCTGGTATCCACTTTTCCTCCCTTATAATTAAAAAAACAATATTGGAAAATGTCAGGAGATGTAGATAAGTCACAAAGTGATCTCAGGTCCGGAAGCAGAGCCTCGCAGTCAGGGGTTGAAGCTGCCCTTGATTAGAACACCGTAAAGAAAAGTAAGGGGTGATTTTGTTATGCTGTGTGGGGTCTTTGAAAGACCTGCTCCGAGGGATGTTGCTGCAGCGGTTCAAGGTGTTATGGTCACCAGTCATCACGTAGGAAGGTCAATAAATGCATGAGTGCACCCGTGTCCTGGCTGGGCTGGTGCCAGGCCTGACGCTGCAGCTGGAATCGCTGCAGAAGGTGGGTTTGGGGCACGACACCAGGCTGAGGCTGAGTGCCCACTGTGGATTCTGGCCTCTGCTTTCTGCCATGTAGCTGGTACCTTCTGCTTGAGCAAGTTTAAGCTTTAACAACTTAAAATAGCTTAGCAAACCTGAGTGGGTAACCGATCAGACTGGGGGAGGAAAAATTTAAAAAGAAGTTACTTTTCAGCTGGGTAGGTTCCTTCAGCCACACCACTGAGCAGCTGTAAAACAGCCGGGCCAGTGCAGTGCAGAAGCAGGTAGAGAGGACTGAGGGGACACAGGAGCCCCTAGGCCAACTTCTTTGTCCCTGCAGGAAGAAAAGTGACAGTACTGGAGCAGCTCCTTAGCAAAGGCACAGCGGGTCTCAGCAGGTAGAAGCCAAGGACAGCCAGATCCAAATCGGACACAAGAGATGCCCTTTAGAAAAGAGAAACCGCAGCTCCGCAATCCAGGGGCTGGTCAGGCAGCCTGCCCGGCCCCATGTCCCTCCTCCCGCTGCTGCTGCATACCCGCTCCGGCCAGATCAGACAGCTTTGCTGTTGGTCTGGTCAGAGAACTCATCCGGCCTCCTTTTTATGTTTTCCTGATTATTTTTAACCTGGGCAGTTCCCCAGTCTGGTTCCCAACCTAGGTCACAAGGTTTTCCTGCACAGCCAAGGAACGGTGCTCTGTGTCACAGGAGTGACTTGGAGGGGCAGAAACTGCAGAAATGCTGTATCGTTGAACCGTACGTTGAGAAGGATTAAACAGTGGGACAAACTGTCAAAGCAGGTGGCAGACTCTATCCTAGGGACTTTCTGGGAAGCCCGAGAGCTTTTTTGTACTATGTACCAACGCAGACATACCATGACAAGTGGCTGGAATCTCATACATAGCATATGATCCATCAGCTTATATGAGCTCTTCTAGCTTGAATGTGCACAAATGTGATGACTGTAGTAACGAAATACATCACATAAGTTGGCAGCCAGCGGGAATCCAGCTCTCAGGTGGATTGTCTTTTTTTCTAGCTCTGTGTTCACCCTGCCAGCCTCTTAACCTCTGTAGAACTGAAGCAGAAGAAGATTCGTCTGGGGATGGGGGTTTTCTGTAAGCGACTTAGCTGAGATTTCTGGAGCTGCGTAGGCTAGACATCTTTTTCCAGGACCAGTACAAAACTTTCTAAGATAATGAGGTTTCCCAGTGCTGGTACCAATGCCATGACATAAAAGATGTTCCCTGAGCAAGTGTAGGTAAAGTGTTTCCACGCAGCAGTGACTGTTTCTGGTAGCTAGAGTTACAATGAACAGGGAGCACATTGGAAACGTTCTTGTTACTAAGAAAACCAATTGTGTTTTTTTTAAATGTAAATATCTAGCTCATGTAAAGAGTCTTCTAGCCAAGCATGAATTATGTTGTTAACCTTCCATGGCTACTGTGTTTCACTGATACTATGCTAGACCCTCATCTTGTTTCTTTCTTACACCACTAGGTTTTTCTTGCTAGACCTTTACAATTTTAAAGGAAAGTTGATGAAATTTGACAATAATCAATTACAGACATTACCATAGCTTAACTCGTTTGTACTTGGGTTTCTGCTGTGAAGGCGATAGCTTATGTGCCTTACTGTTAAAGACAGCAAAATTCAAACTCTTGTCTTCTTTCAGGTAGCTCTGAAAGTGGCACAGATGGCTGAGCTTGTTCAGAGGGAAAGAAGCAACTACTTGGTGAAAGTGGCAGAGACTCCCGGAACGTGTGCACAGCTCTGAAGCAGGAGGTAGAGAACACTTATCTTTTCCGGCACACATCTCATACAGAGGTGAAATATTCACAGTCTTAGACACCTACAGAGGAAGACTGCTCTGAACTGCAGGACTCCTGCACCCTGAGGGGTAGGAGCAGCCATCACACGCGCTGGGTTGTACCAAAGTGGCACCTCAGCAATTCTAGTCCTTTATTGTTCTGCTCTGCCCGAGTAGATTCAGCTTGCACAAAACTGAATCCTGTTCTTAATGGACATTTCCAAACCTCATAGTGACACATTTTCTTGGAGTCATCCCGTTTCCCAGTGTTTTCCATCCTGAGGGAACCATTCATGGTATTGTGGGTGGTGGTGTAGTTACAGTTATTGTTATTTCAGCTATTCATAACGTTCAGTGGTGCACTTTCTTAATGGGGGTTGGTTAGTTCCCTCATAGTTGCACATCCTGCCCACAACTGGCACTCGTGTTGATGTGCAGGCAGGAAGTTCCTCCCTCTGAAGCAATCATGGAGTGAGAAAGAGCTTGAGGGTTTGATGCTATTTTAAGAAGAGTTTCTCAGGCAGCTAAATTCAGTGAAAGAGATCTTTTCCGAGGTTTTCATTTCAGCTAACCGTTTACCAGTTTAAGTGTTGGTAGGACCATGTAAAAATGCAGTACTTTACCAACAAGACAAACACAACTCAAGAACAACCTGCTAAGAGAGATTAATACAGATTTTCATCAACATGAAAGCCAGCAGAGCATACAGGAGGTACATTTTGTTGAACAGGAAACAGTCTGAGCTTCCATTTTCAATGGATGAGAGAGTAAAAGAAAAAAAAAATTGCTCATTACTGTAGAAAACTTGCTAATCCAGAGAGGCAGAATCTGCCCCACAGTAGAAAAGTGAAAATACAATGACTAATCACACCCTGAAGCAAAGCAGCATCTGTTGCCTTCCTGAAAAAGGTGTAATGTTGCTGATAATAGCAAGTTTTCTTCTCTGGCCTTGTTGTCCCATGTGTGGTAATTCAGATTGGTTTGCTAGGAGATGGTCTTACTAGTGCAGCAGGTTGGTAGCAGAGTGGATGAAAGAAAAAAATACAAGAGAACCTTAGTTTCTCTGAGAAGCTCTAGAAGGGAATTCCATGTAAAGAAAGCTCAGAGCGAGTGAGAACAGACTATGAAGAATATGAAAAAAGGGGTTGAGAAGCGACCCACACAGGGAAAGGCGAGGTATTTAGAGCTACAAAGAGACAACTGTCTACAATATTTGAGGAGAAAATGCTCGTAACGGGTAACACTGGCTCTTAGCAGTTGAAAAATGTAATTCAGAAAAAGTTTAATGAAAAGTGTAATTCAGAAAAAGTTTAACATCATTTTATTCAGGTAACGGGGGTTAAGGGAGAAAAGAACAAAACACATTCTGGAGATGGGAGTTCCGCATGCCTGTGAACATGCATCTTCACGTGTTTATAATGCTTGTTGAACACTCACACGTGTTTGTGTGCATGGGTAAAAGATGCAGTGTCTTAACACCAACCCTTCTGTGATTTCAGATGAAGATGTTTTGCTATTAACGCAGTTTGGTCACAGAGGGTTCCAACAGAAAACTGCACCAGGACAACATCACAGCAAGACGCCTGCAGGCTCGAGTTCTGCTTGACATGGCCATGTTCTACTAGACCTGCCATGACGGCATTTTTTCCCAGTGTTCCCAACTGGATTCAAGATGCAAAGCAGGAGGAGGAGGAGACAGGCTGGAAATTAGTCCCCAGACCAAGAGGTGAAGAGACCGAAAGTCAGGGAAAATGCCAGTGTGAAATATCGGAGACCTCCTTCACTAATGTGGACAAGCTGAGAACTCACACACTTTCTCATACCGAGCAGAGACCATACAACTGCCCTCAGCTGCACTGTGGCAAAGCCTTTGCTTCTAAGTACAAACTATATAGGTAGGTAACTGGTGAGTGCCTCTGCTGAACAGTGCTCCCCTACCAGACGAGGGGGGGAAAACCCCTCCATCATGGTTTTTATGCTCAAATTTCTGAGAAGGTGGAGGAGGGGAAATGCCCTTGTTGCCTTGCAAAGCAGTTGAGTCCCAGACGTTACCACACTTGGCATCATTTTAAGCACCTTCCAGAGAACCTCAGATAATACTTTATCCTGAGCTCAAGCTGTTTTCTGTTTTACTGAGGGGGAAATTGAAGCAGAAAGTGAAGTTCACATTAAAAAACAAAATGAAAAGCAAGAATAGCATTCCCATTTCATAAGCCCTACTTCTAACTTTAATCACAGGAATATTTCTATGGCAGCTATTGTTCTAGCATGAAGAAGTAGAGTTCCCGTTTATGTACTGAAATACAGCATAGAATAATTAAATGATATAATCACTAGGAACTTGAAACTAGATGAACCACAGTGTCAGAGAGTGTAAGACACCAAGGTGAAATCAGTCCACAGTGGCTGCCCACAGACATTGCCACAGTCTAATGCCTCCTGATGAAATGAAGCCGTCTCACCAGCAGACAAGCATTTCTTGTCATAAACTACCAAGGTTTTCTTTGTCATTTCCCCCTTTGATAGCCTCAGCAGAGAGAACAGGAGCTGAGTAGGCAACTGAAGTATACCTGTGCAGAGGTGATGCATTCTAGGGAGGACGGGCACTGCTGAGGCAGACTCTGCAACTGTTGCTTGAAACATTGTGCTTCTGTGCCTGGAGAATGCCTGCTGCCCAGGCTGTCAGGACAGCATCCTTTAGTGGCAGTAAAATGCCATCTGGGATTTTTGTGGCATAAAGCGTAGAACACAAGGAAAACTTTGAAAAAGTAGCATGTGTTCTCTTGGGGGTTGGATGCTAGTCTAAACTTTCCTGCTTTTCTCCCAAAAGGCATATGGCCACGCACTCTGCTCAGAAGCCTCATCAGTGTATGTACTGTGAGAAGATGTTTCACCGGAAAGATCACCTTCGCAACCACCTCCAGACCCACGATCCCAACAAGGAGGCCCTCCACTGTCCTGAGTGTGGCAAGAACTACAACACGAAACTCGGCTTCAGGCGACATCTGGCCATGCACGCAGCTGCCAGTGGTGATCTCAGCTGCAAGGTATGCCTCCAGACGTTTGAAAGTACCCAAGTCCTGCTGGAGCACCTCAAAGCTCATTCTAGGCGGGCTTCTGGTGGAGCGAAGGAAAAGAAGCATCCGTGTGACCACTGTGATAGGCGCTTCTACACCCGGAAAGACGTGAGGAGACACTTGGTAGTGCACACGGGGCGGAAGGACTTCTTGTGCCAGTACTGTGCTCAGAGGTTTGGGCGGAAAGATCATCTGACCAGGCACATGAAGAAAAGCCACTCCCAGGAACTGCTGAAGATTAAGACAGAGCCAGTTGACATGCTGGGTCTCCTAAGCTGCAGCTCATCTGTCGCAGTGAAGGAAGAGTTGAGTCCCGTCCTGTGTATGGCATCCAGAGACATGATAGGTGGTAAGAGCTTCCCTGGCATGTTGCCTGTGGGCATGTACAGCACACATCTCCAAACCATGCCAAGCTCAGGGATGCCCCACTCTTTGGTTCCTAATTCTCTTCCAATGGGAATGAGCTATCCTCTGGAGTCTTCTTCTCCCATCTCCTCCCCACCGCAACCTCCTCCAAAGTATCAGCTTGGATCTACCTCATATTTGCCTGAGAAACTACCCAAAGTAGAGGTGGACAGCTTTTTGTCAGACTTCCCTGGCAGCCTGTCTCTCTCATCTGGTGAGCCTCAGTCCTCTTCGCCTCAGCCACCCCCCCTGGATGAGGCTTTGCTTTCCAAGAGCCCTGCTAACCTTTCAGAGGCTCTCTGTGCTGCTAACATGGACTTTTCCCATCTTCTTGGCTTCCTCCCCCTAAATCTTCCTCCTTGCAATCCACCTGTATCATCAGGGGGATTGGTCATGGGCTACTCACAGGGGGAGACACAGCCACTGCTTACCACTTTGCAACATCAACCTCAAGAATCTCCTGGAGCTGGGGCCTCGCTGAACTTTGGGCCCCTTCATTCATTGCCCCCTGTCTTCACCTCCAGCTTGAGCACAACCACGCTGCCACGTTTCCACCAGGCATTCCAATAAGCTGAAAATAGCACTGGAGAACAGATCTTTCAATCACCCTTTTGTGGAGAGCCTTAAAAACGCACAACTCTTACTTCCCTTTGGGGTGTGAAAGCTTTGCAAAGCTGTTTCAAACAGGAGGTTCTGATCTCTGGAGGGAGCACTTGTAGACTGGAACAGCAGATAGCCCCGTGCAAGTCCCAGTCCTGTACAGCAAAAAGATTTCAGCTAAGAGACTGGATATATTTTATCTAATTTTTAATCTGTGAATCAGGAGCCACGCTTAGCACTGACCTTCCCTGAGATCCTGGAGCTGTGTTCCTCTTCGGGAAGGGACTGTCCCTGAGAAGGAGGTGAGACTCTTTCATCTTGGGCTAAACTTTTGAAGAGTCCAGCTTCCATTTAATGTTATCACACTGCAATTCTGGCAAAACAGCCAACACCTCCACATGGAGAAGGAAGAGAAGTCAGGATATCCACTCTGTATGAAGCCAACGGGGAAGAGGCTGTCCTTCCCCCCTACCTCTCATCCCATCACAGGTTACTCCACCAAATACAGCTTACTCCACATCAGTGTTAAGCGACAAGACCGTTTACATAGTGAATTCAGAGACATCACCTCATTCTTCTTTGCGGAGCCATCAGGTTAAACTCATTACAGCGAACATTGTTTACACAACACAAATCTGTTTCCACCATTACAAAAATAGGAGGCACCAGAATACACTGGTTTTATATCTGGTGTAGCTAGAACACTGTTTACACAATGAAGTCAGGTTGCACTGATTTCTCTTCACTTACCATGTTCTTCCCCCATGGGGAAATACACTGCTTTTTGGACCACTTCAGCCTCTGCCACTGTAGGCAGCAGCTTCCCACGTTTTCTCTCTGGCTATCCACGTGTCAAGGGGATGGAGCAGCTCTCACAACTCAGCTTGTTTTTACGGTGTATGGGTAGAGCCCTTTTAAATATCTCCCAGAGGCAAACAGATTGTGCATCTGTTCTGGAAACCAAAGCATGTGAAAAAGCTAGGTTAGGAGCCTGGGGCTGGCAGCATCAAGTACTGTCGTACCAGGCACGGATGAGAACAGGCTGCAGGCTCCCGCTCCGTAGGTTCCCTTGAGTTGAGGAACAGAGTACGAGTTTCTAGGGTTTTTTTACCACAACAGTTCCGTGAGGTCAGTACCTTTTTGGCTTATCCACGAAGCACTCTCAAGAGATATATTTTTAACTCGATCCTAGGGTGATGACATCCAGGAATCGGGAGGAAAAATTGGTCCCAGCTTCACGTACACTATCAGTGTATTGTGAGGCATTTTCCCCAACACTAATAGTTCTAACAAATGCTGAGGGTTTGGGCCTGCAGTCACCCTTTCACGTAGGATTTGGTTCCACTGGCCTTTGTGTTCTCGCCTTCTTGAGCCTTGCCTCCTGAGGTTAAAGTCCTGCTTCCCTTGCTGTTTGCCCCACTTCTTAAATTCTTCCACGGACTGTCTACCTACTGAGGGCAGAAGGGTTACACTGGTAAGTGGCAGCCAGCTGCTGATGTCGTTTAGCATCTGTATCGTCTCCTGCTCTCACTTTCCTGGGCACTTGTACTGCAGATGGTAACATACGGAGGTAGATCTTACCATACGTTGGTGCATGTTTATAGACATACCTGCAGATCTTCATACCTCAGCACAGAGGAACCATTGTAGGCCAATATAAACCAGGAAATCTGTCAATACTGCTCTGCATAAATCTAGAAAATGCAAAATCTACCTCTATTCTGTTATCTCAGCTCCGTC
Organism: Pandion haliaetus; assembly: GCA_013401275.1. Classification (NCBI taxonomy): domain Eukaryota; kingdom Metazoa; phylum Chordata; class Aves; order Accipitriformes; family Pandionidae; genus Pandion; species Pandion haliaetus. The sequence continues at coordinate 55,045 of VYZV01021609.1, read as the reverse complement.
AGTGAAGCCAGATGCTGTCCCCCCTCATCTCCCCAGAGTACATCCATTTCAGTCAGCGCATATTAGTTTCTGCTGAGCCATTGATCCCACAGCGTGACATTAGCTGTGCCTCATTTGTTCATAGGCTTGTCCCCCTTCCATTTTACTCAAGAATTTTATTTTTAATTTAGCTTAGTAACTCTTCCCAGAATGACTGTTTAGTGATCCATTGATTCTCCAAAACATAGATCAGTTGTTTTAGGTTAGCCAGCAATGCTGCAAATAATACTTTTGTATCAAAATGTAATATAAGATTTATTTACCTCAGCAATATCCTGTGGCAATGATCTCCCCGAGTTAAATGCAGTACTTCCTTTTCTCCACTGTAAAATGTTGCCTTTCGAAGTTCAACGAGTGCCTTCTTGTTCTCTAACATAGAAAAGGTAAATAGGGCATTTCAGCTAGTCTTCTGTTTACCGTCATTGAATACCTCAGGCCTGTCTTGTATTGCTTTTCTCTTTGCAAATTAAAGAGTTTCACACTGTTAACAATTATATGCAAGCCTTATCCCTGTCTTCAGTTGAGAGGAATTTTTTTTTTGAGAAATAAATGGTCAGGACTGATCGCTTACTGCAAGTGAGGATTACCAGATTTATGCAATGCCATCATACACCTTCTTCCATTTCAGAACATTCAGCTTTCTTGCTTTTTGCCTGCATTGTACTCTGAACAGATGTCATCACTGGAATTCCTTTAGCAGTGGTAGCTAAACTTAGAGCCAGGCATCTTTTTCCTACCAGTAGTCTGTCAAAGAATAAATGGAATTCATTTTGCTATTATTTGCACGTGTGATTTGCTTTCCACAGCTATTCTAACAAGCAGAATCGCAGTAACATTCGTCAATGAAAGGAAAGTCTAAACCAGCAAAGGGAGTGCGTTCAGAGACAGCACGCTGGGGCTAATACCAGGTATTTGCACTGGAAAATGGATTCAAAGTTCCCGTTCCACAACAGAGTTTATAATCTCTAAGTATTTTGTCAGCCAGTCTAAAACTAACGAGGCTACTTCCATTTGAAATACTAAGTATGCAATTCACAAATTATTTCCTGAAGCTAGTTAGTGAACAACTTTTGCCTGGTCAGAAGAAAAAACTTTGAGCATCTAAGCTATACCACTTGGGAATCTAAGTTCATTAGGAAGTATGTACCGAGCTGTTATAAAAATCAGTAGAAGTCAGCTTAGACGAGCTCCTGCTGATGCAACTGTAGGTAAAATACAATGTTAAGCTTGCCACACTGTGAGGATGATTGCTGCAGCACAGCCTGGAAACTGTTCTGTTGTATGGGCAGGACCTTTGTGCGTGAGGGAAGGGCAGCTGCTATGCTAGTTACGTGATAAAAAAAGTTTCATCCCAGAAAGGGTTTGGTTTTGGGTTTTGGTTTTGGTTTAAAATCAAGGTTTAGGGATGTTAAACTCAACAGGCTACTTTCTCTCCTAAGATCGTTATTAACGTAGGGAATAGGAGACTGCAGGGAAGGATGGTGAATACGAAACGGAGGCCCAGAGCATCAGTGTCCCTGAACACAGCACCAAGATTACAGTTACATACAGGTGTTCTGTGGCCGATCACCGAGGACCACGAGTTAGGGGCTCCGAGTACAGGAGACTGCTGCGAGTCAGCCAGGACAAATGCAAATTAAGCCATCTTAGGAGGCACAAAATACTTTTGATGGAAGAGAGGAGTTTGAAAATACTGCTTTAAAAAGAGGCTCAGTGACTAGAGGAGACAGCAAACTGGGCTAGACTTTACACCGAGGTAGGGCAGCAGAGAAGCGCTGAGATTTGAGACACTAAGCCCCAGCTGTACGAAAGCAAGACAACTCGGAGGATGAACCTGCCAGAACTGATGAAACTCGCCTGTAATAAACATTATGCCAGTACAAGTCTCTCTCTCTTATCCCACGAACAGTGTACAAGGCAGCCATTAAAGGTGTAGTGCTAAATGAAGGACTTCAGTGGCAGAGCCCTGTGAACCACCCCGTTACGGTATCTTTACTTCAGGCACATCTGTATTGGAAAGGTGGCATCAGCCTGAGCCCAAGAGGAGCAACTACAGCAAATAATTGGTCGGGAGGGTTTAGTTAAGCAAAGCAGTGTAAAGTGTGGCTGACTTGGGGGGCGTTCCAGACCAGTAGGAACAGTGCAGACAACTAAGAAAATCATAGAGCACAAGGCTGTGAAAGGACAGGACACAAACATGCCAACCATTTTAAATCAGACCCGAGACTCTCAAAAGGGCAGGGACGTAACATCCCACTAGAAATAAGAATGATTCCAGCTCGCTCCTTAGAAAATACACAAGACAAGCCATTTCCATGGCAGCAGAGGGTTAATTCACCTAGCCAGTCCTTCCCAGGCTCAGATTTCTAGAGCTGTGTGAAAGTCTGAAGATCTCGTTTCCCCATAGGATTACAGCTCGCTCAAAATCCATTTGTATGAAGGAACAACATGTTAACTTGCATTTGCTTCCACTGAATTTCACTTGACAGAATATCCACGTACAGCGTTTTGACAGACCCTGTTCAGCTGTCTCACAATAGTGCCTGCTCTTTAGCCTTAGTGTTGAAAAATGTTGTCACTTCAATGGGAATCCCTTTTTTCCCTCCAGTAGATTGAGGATTTCAGTACTTTTGTTGGGAGCTCGGCTCTTTGTTCTTTAATTCCTTCCTTGCTGACAGGTGAATAGCAGCTGCTTGGAAGATTTCCTGCAGTTCACTGAAAAATCCCCATTTCCTTTCTCCACCATTGCATCACCTTTGCTGTCTGGAAAGAATAACCCTGCAGAGGCATTTTCTGCTGCCTGCAATTAAAATTTTTACAAAGAAATCTTTAAAGATGCTCTCCCCGTCACCCTACCTTCTCGCTTATCCTCTCTAATCCTGGTTGCTCAGGCTCACTGAATTCTCCCTCGGGTGCCTATTTGTAGTTAATTGCCTGCCCAAGTCCTGTAGATACTCTGCCACCAAAGAGTGAAGCGTTTGAATGGCTCGAGTAGAACCACTTCATTAAAACTTTACGGGTTTCCATCTTTATCCAAAATTTGCTTCTTTTTCATAACTTATTTCTCGTCTTTTTCCCAATTCTCAGAGGTGGGAATCGCCATCTGAAGCTCTGAATACAATCCTGCCCGACACCCGCCTGGCTGGAGAAGGCGGTTTGGTTTAGCCTGGTCTGCTGGACCAGGACTCGGGAAACGCGGGCTCTGTTCTCGTATCACCGACCCTGGCACCTCTCGCTCCCTCTGTGCCCATTTCCCCGTAACGGGCCACAGCAGTACCAAGCCTCCCTTGGAAAGCAGCCGAAAGCTGCCCAGGGAAACGCGCCATTACTATGGACACAGCTTCCTCACACGACCGCTATTTCCCATTCCTCACCTGTCCCCCCCTACCACCACCACCACGTCTCCGGCGTCAGTGGACTCCTCTCACGTTCTGCTCTCCCTGCCGCACAATCAAAGCACGCCCGCATCGGGCTCACCTCCGTGCTCCTCTCCCCACCCCGTGACTTACTCACTTCATTCTGGTGAATAACCGGGATTCTTTAGGAATCCTTCCGCGTGTTTCGGGCATTCTGTAGCTCCAGGTAAGGAGTTTTCTCCCAGAGCACTTCCTCAGCAGGCTCCTGCGTGATCTGCACCCTGAGCCAGCTCCACGGTTTCACAGACCACTCGCCACTAAGTGCTTTAGACTGCCACAGAAACAGGTCAAGCAAAATTGAACTAGTGATCAGAAAATGATACCCAGAAAACACCACATTCTGCTCCTCACAAATCTACACCAGAAGATCAGCTTAGCTTTCCTCTCAAAAGGACATTTTCTCTCTACGTGCACAGGTAGGCTTGCAGGAAGAGACCGAAGCATCTTCCTCACCGTGTGCTCATAGCTGAAGCTAGGTCTGCAGTCGTCCTTTCCACCAGTGCCTAAATATCGGCACGCACAAAGAACGCGTGTGACGGGGAGGTAGCTTCTCTGTAGCAGGAGCACAGTGACAAGGAAAGTTAAAGGCATTGCAGAAGATAAAGAATAGGGAATTTGGAATCCTTTTT
>VYZV01021609.1:29766-50913 GCA_013401275.1 Pandion haliaetus | reverse complement strand
TTTTTTGTTACTACTAAATAGGTCAGCTTTTCATTTTCAGTTAGAGGAAAAATCCTCTACATGAAAGCATCTTGTTAAAAAACCACCCCTAATTTTAACAGCTCTCTTCACCTTCATTCTCACCATCTATTTCACAAACTGTGTCTTTCTTTGAAACAACTATGCAAGTGGATAACCAGCTTTAAAGCAGAATGTACCAAGACGATAAGGGACAGCTCTGTGTGAAGCCTGCAGGACAGGAACACCTACAGCATCTCGCTCAGCACGTGGCTCCTGGCTGGCTTAGCATCCAGGTGAACAGATCACGTACCTGCGCTGGCAGCCCATTTTCTTCTGCAGTTCAGTGTCTTGCACTTGAAGGTAACACGCAAGCTTCTGCTTACGGAACTCGCCAGCACACCCAGATGTGACGGAAAATGGTGCAGAAGCCAGCGCGTTCGAGCAGGGAGCTGGCACTGGGAGCGGGCAGATGCCGTAACTTCTGCTAGAAGCCTGTCTTTGAGCTTTTGACTTCTTGCCCTACTGAGTGCCTCAGCCTTGACTGCTTTGTGGGTCCCCCCCCCCCAGTGATCCCGAATATCTAGAAACTATTTTTAGAAAGGTTGTTTTGTAACATTTGTACCAGTGTTTTCCTTAAACGAGGATATTGAACAAAAAACTAGAGATGTCTGCCTTCGAGGTGCTCTGACAACTGGGTGGTTGCAAGAGGGACGGCAGAGGGAACCTGTGGAAGCCATGAAGACTCACCCCTGGGAGCAGTCGAGCTCTGGAACTGCTGCTGGAGGAAAAGCTACTGAGTGGCCTTTGCAGCCAAGAGTCACGCTGAAAAGCCTCTCGCGGGCAGGGCTGCCCCTGGCACAAGCTCTGCCGCCCGTCGCAGGCTGCAGGAGCGGCTGACCGGAGGGCAGGATTTGATCCGGAGCTGGCAAACGTCCCGTTGCAAGGGAAAGCGTTTGGGCTTTTTCAGCCCTGGGAGCTGATGGGAGAGATGTGGCATCTCGCCCCGGGCTGCAGTTCACACCGTCTCTTCTTGTGCTGGATCTCGACAGGCCCAGGGCCTGACCTCCCTCCCTGCAGCTACAGCTGCCGAAGCCAGAAGCTTCCCATTGTTAAAGCTCAACCGTTTTTTCTAAAAACAAGCTTTCTAGCACTTTTACACAGTGAATAACCTCTTTTAACAGAGTATTTTGGGGGCTGTAAACAAGGTTTTTAAACTGTAAAAATATTAAGTGCCATTAGGAAATGTACGGTTCATCACTAAAATTAGCTTTCATTGTCTTGCAAAATGAAGTTAAATTGAAAGCATTTTTTATAATGAAGTTGTTTATTAAAGCATTTGAATTATCTGCCCCAGGTGTCTTCTTGGAGGGGAATGGGGTTTCTGGTTTTTTTCAAGTAAAGTCAGAATCGTAAGGCAAGTCAAAGACCCAGTTCCCTACATGAGTCCACATAAACTTTTAAGTTTCTTTCAAGCAAAGAATTAGCCCCCCCCCCCCCAAAACAAACAAACAAGACACGGCACCCTGCTGGGGTTGTAGCGACAGCCAATGCCATTATCTCCTGTCGAGGAGAATAACCTTTGTTAAGACAAAGTTCTGGTCACTTGGTTTCACTAAAATTACCAGCCCATGTGGAAACGTTTCAGACGAATACAGCCCCAAATAGCCCCGGCACGTTCAGCCCCCCAGGACTGCGCCTTGCACAAAGGCAGCAGAACCAGAGCCAAACCTTAAAGCTTAAGCTACGACCAACTGCCGACACCAGCCACAGAAGCGCTTTGACAGAGATGAAAAATGGCAAAGAGGATCCTGCCCTCTGGGGGATTTCTCTTCAGAACAGAGTTTAAAAGCCGACAACCATTTTCAGCTTTCCGGTACTTTTCTATGTATGATCTAGTTTCTGTTGTTAATGCAGCCGCTGGTAAAACGTGCCATTTCCTCAGCAGTGCAGCACTGCTTCTCGTCTGCCTTAAAATGAAAAACCAAGTTCAGCACGGATTGTCCTGTTGGTGGAGCTGAAGCCTTCCTTTGCTTTTTTTAAGGGGAAGAAGGGACTATTCCCATGATTTCTGATTTTTTATTGAAGTATTTGCCTGCTCTGGTCTCAGGAGCTGATCAGGGTCACAGACATTCAGCAGCCCCTAACACGGGCATCCCCGTAAGCCATTACGAGCCACGGCTGTGCGCAACCATTGCTCTGCTGGGCAAAACATCACAAGAAGAGTGAATTCGCTATCCCTCCCCAGTCAGCATCTTTGACGGACGCTTGCTGCTCTCCTGCCACATACAACCCCCAGCAGAAATACACAAGCTGGAAGCTAACGAAGGTCCGGCTTCCACAGCACCAACACACCTCCAAAATACTACTCGGAGGAAGGAAACGGCAGCTCCCTTCTTAATTGTACTCTGCCCTCTGTTGCTCTAAGGCACTGTGTATTTGCCCAGCACTCCCAGCCTGTCAGCCATCTGACAGTCCTGCTGTTCTATCCGCTAGCGCTACACAGGTGTGCAAAATACATTGTTTGACGAGAGACAAGTTGCTTAAGTGGTCTTACCATGCAGCACATGAGAGCAGTACAGCGAGACAGATCCAAATGCCTTGACCGGTGGCGTTTTAATTACAATATACGGCAGTATACACGACACGCCACATGGGAGAAATGCACTGCTCAGTCAAGTTTACCAGGAGAAAAATACTACAAAGAAAACCGCAGTGTATTCCAAGCTCTGCTTCTGACTGAAGCCACACATCAAAGACCACACAGGTGTCGAGCAGGCTGTTACGAAAAGAAAATCCCAAGAGGTGGTTTAGGAGAACCCAGGAGAGCAGGACAACAGGACAATGGCAGATTTATTTACAATAGGACACAAAGAATACATACATTAATTAAAAATTACAAAGAATACAGAGAAAACACTTCAGGGAAGGGAGAGAAATCAATGCTGGCTGAGCCTCTCCACTGGGGCAGGGGCAGAAAATTTAAAAAAAAAAAAAAAAAAAATTTAAAGAAAAAAAAGAAGTCAACCACAATCTCAGAGAGGGATCTCAAATTAGAACTGACGCAGGACTCCACAGTATGGTTGGCTCACGCATCCCCTGCTCCCTTTTTCCATCCTTGATTCCTGGCTGATCAGACTTTGGCCTGACGGGCGGCCAAAGAAGCTACCAGGCAAGGCTGGAAAGACTTGGTGCTGAGGAGTCAAGCCGCCTGGGAAGGCAGCTCCCCGCAGGGGCTGAGGCTGTCAGTAAAAGACACGGGTCCATGTGTGAACCTGGTGAAAACTTATGGCAACTGGGGTTAAAAAAGAGCCCCAAACCCCTCAAGGGTGCGCATCAGTGCTGGTAACAGGGAGGGCTTTGGACAGTTCTGGGTTGGAACGGTGTCACCTGTGGCAGCTGGTCATTTGGAGACCTTACTGCTTACTACAGCAAGAAGTAAAAGCAAAATTTTCACAGATCTCGCTAAAAAAATCTCTCCCCTGTAGCCCTGACTGAATCCAGCTAGTCTGGGGATGGAAGGAGCCTTCATTGTAACATGGAACCTTTTTAGTGGTAAATATCATTTAAGTGACCAAAAAAAAAAAACCCAAAAACCCAACCAAAAAACCCCTTTAACCTCTTTTTAAAAGAGCTTCCCATGGGCTGATTCAGGCATCAAGCCACGGAAAAAGAGGAGCCCGCTGCAGAAGAACCCACATCGGCTATCCTGGAGGGCTTGGACCATTTTGTGGAGAACAAAATACAGCTTAGGGGCGTACGCTTTTTCTGTTCCCTGGAGGTAGAGAATCTAAGAGGAGGGGAAGAGAGCAGCAAGAGCAGCTGGAGCACAGGGCAGGTAGCGAGACAGCCCGCTCCTGGCAATGGGAGAACTCCTCGAGGCCACTCCCTGTCCCCAGCCCCTTCTGCGTGGCCTGCACACACCTCGCGGCAGCTCGGGCCCAATACTGCATCAGATTGCTTGGCACTAAAGCAGCGGCGGCGCGGCCCTCTCTCCGCAGGGCTCTGCACAATCCCGGTGGGGATCCCGGGAAGGAAGCCTGCCCCGTTTCCTCATGTGGCTGGAGCAGAGCTATCGACAGAACAAACCCTTGCAGTTACCTCGCGCATCCTTCCAGTCCTGTATTCTAGCACCAGCACAATCACGTCGCTTCCACCAGAACGTTACGTCCTGCTGCAGCTGGCTGCGCCTTCCGAAAGAGAGGAAATCCCTCAGCCCTTCCCGTGGAGGCATCCGAAGCAGCCCATGCTGTCCAAGGCCAGAGGGAGGGAGAAGCGATGCCGAGGGTTGCAGTTCTCAAGCTCTCTCAGGGTGAAATTGCACTTCCCAGGCTCCGAATGGCACCTCCATCGAATTGTAAACAAGCCGAAGCCAGGACTTCTGCGGTCAGAGCGCACCAGACTCACACTGGATAAGCCTTTAGGCTCCTTTTATTTTGCCATAGTCAAGCTCCCTCTTCTGTGCAGACATGAAGGCAGGAAAGAAACCCAGTCTGATATTTGTCTGAAGAGTCTCCCTGAATCCTAGAGCACCCTAGGGGCTGGAAGAAAATGTTTTCACAAGTGTTTCCACTGCTGTCTCAAATCCATTTGTCATCAACATAAAAAAAAAAAAGAGGATGAATTAGCAAAAAGGGGGTTTACTTATACAGAGGGATATTTCTCTGCTAAAAAACTCCCTCAAATATGGAACAGGATAATAAAGTTAAAATGTAAGGTATCTACAGACCCCTTTTCCCCCCAGAAGTAGCCCAGAATCCATGTACACTGTGCCAAAATTACATTCCAAAACAAGGAGTTATTTATTTCTCTTGTCACTCTCCCACTGGATTTCGTTTCCTTAAAAGAGTTGGGAGAAGATGTCCCCTTCACTCCCGGGATGACACGCATTCAGAGGTGTCTGCTTTCTGCCGGGTCTCTGCATCTTCAGTCTATTTTCACTGCAGCGTAGATCTTCCGGACAAACATGTAGGCTGCATAGAAGCCAATGGTGCCAGTGAGGAGCCAGAAGGACAAGACCATAAGGGCGGTGTAGCCAAAGTACAGTAAGGAGGGAATGAACTCAACAATATCCAGCTAAAACAGGAGAGGAAAAAACAAGCAAAATCAAGTACAGAGGTAACAAGAGTTAGCTCCCCAAACCAGCCAGTGCCCTCTGCAAGGGGGCAGTTGACAAAGGGAGGAAACCCTCCACTCGATTCATTTTTGTCCAGCTGAGAAGAGATCCCCTTTGAGGTGGGGTTAGAGAACGCCGCTCTGCACGGGTAATGCGGGCCGGGGCCTTGGGCGCTTACACCCTTCTCTCCCCTCTGGAAGGGCTATTAGCACCATTGGCTGGTGAACTGCCTTGGGCTGGCACGGGGACAGGCTAGAACTAGGCATCCCACCATTTCCTTTCCCAAATCAAACATCTCCTCTAGAAAGGTGGCACTTTCATACAAGAGGAGTAACAATACCTTGTTCACAAAGTAGAAGATGGCATAGATCAGCACATAGAAGGCAGATCCTCCAGACACCAAGAATGTCCTCCACCACCAGCGGTAATCCTGACAGGGTAAAAAGCCTCATTATCCCACAGGCCTCCTTTTCCTGTGTCACTGTCTCAGGGGAGCTGTGACCTTTCTGGGACAGGGAGAACACCCCCCACTTTCCTTCAAAGGAGAACCACAGTTTGGGGCTGGGGAACTGTTTTGTCACAGAAGTGTTTCCAAAGAGGATGAAAAGCTGACAGTGAAGCAAAGCCAGGTCAGTATCACAGCACCTGCTACCGAAGAACACAGCTCACCTCTGGCCTTGCATTTCATTTTGTATGTGGATGGAATGGAATAGTTTCTTTGGGAAGAGATGTCAGCTCAAAATACCCTGCTACCAGCACAATTTCTGGTATGAAACCACAGCTCCCAGCCTAGCAGATAATCAAGTAGCTTCAATTCTCCTTGAAGTCAAGAGATGTTAAGAGCAATCACACTCGTGAAGCTGGGCCACACTAGACTTCCGCTGAGCAGCAGCAATAACCTGACCTGTGCTTTTCCAGGAGCAAGCGCCCTGAGCTAATGAAACTACAAATGCAGAAGTCTCACCTCAGCACAAAGCTGGAAGTACACCATGACAATGCTGATTTGGGAGCATGATACCACCAGGATTATAAACACCAGGAAGAGAAAACCGAAAAGGTAATAGAACTGGTTCTCCCATATTGCCTGAAACAAAGACACAGCAGAAATTTGTTTCTGTGCTACTGTGATCAATCAGTGAATGTAAGACTAACTTCTAGCAGCTAACCCAAGGAAAAACGAGGAGCCCCTCACCCTCAGGTAGATGAAACCGCAGATCTAATGCATTTCACAGTGTTACTTTAGAGGAATCAGGCTGCAAAAAGGTGCCCAAAGACAGCTCTGAGGTAGCTTGTTATTCCCCTCCATCTCCCTGGCAATGGAGCAGCAAATTCCTCCCTGCCCATAGGTGGTGAAAAACGGGCCGGTGCTGGAATGGCTCAGGCCTCAGACCAGCACCCCTCCTTGACATAACATTACAGTAAGCTCTCACCTTTACCATCATCTTTCAAATCACCAAGGAGTGCCCCATAGACAGCTCCAGGTGTCTTCAGCAAGAAGACAGTCTGAAGAGACCCACAGCCCAGCTCTCTCTGGAAATAATAGGAGCGGCCTGGGGGGAACCTGCTAGCCCCTTCGGTAAGTACAGGAATAGGAGACTGCNCCCCCGCCTTCAAAGGCTTTGGCACGAGAGGAATCCTATTCAGGAGCAAAGCGGGTTAAATGCTTACACTGAAAATGAAGAACAGTTCAATGAACATAGCTCCAAAAGGCAGAATACCAGCCATGAGAATCCTATAAAGCAATAAAGAAAAATCGTAAGCAGCACAATATAACTGTCTGGCATTAAAAGTCCCCTGTAACCACACAGAGTGCTCCTAGCAAAAGCTCTAGAGTTCCAGATTACATTTCACACAGTAAATGGCACAGCTGCTCCCACTGTTGAGCACGTACCACTTTATGGCACCAGTCATACCACATCAAAATCGTCAAGATTGTCTCCAGTATCGCATTACTCAAGGAAGCACATCTGCCATCTGTCTGTGTCCAGAGACCAGCAGAAGGTGACATTCAACAACCCAAGGAGACTGAGGGGAGGGGGCTTAACTCACTGTATTTCCTAGACACTCATCACTCACCCGACAAATTTATTCATATACCACCTCTGCTCCGGGATCTGCCTGGGAATCTGATTTGTCCGTACGGGATTGTCATACGGCTGTTTGCGAAATCCAAAGTAGTAACCCAGGTAGACCAAGGGCAAGGAGATCCCAAACCACATGCAGAGCAAGGCCACCATGGTAGGGAAAGGCACCTGGAATCACACCAAGAGTCACAAAAGTGAGGCTGCCAGCTCACGGGCCCTGGAGACTGAAGTCACCAGCCAGACCAACTCTCCAGTCGACCACTGCAGCGACACCCACATTTAGAAAGATACTGCGAAACTAAGCAAGTCCCTGACAGCCCAGTCACCCTCCTCCCATCCAGCAGGCTCTGGGATGAAGGTGGTACCTACCGCTCCAGAGGAGTGTTTCCCCCAGATGAAACAGTTCAGGACGAAGCAGATACCAAAGACGACACCCGGATACAGGGTAGCTGTCTGCAAGAGCAACCACACGTTAAGAGAAAACACATGACTGATCAGCCAGATGTTTCTCTTTAATGAGCCCATTGCTGGGAACAAGGCACGTGTGGAGGAAGCATCCCTTTTGCTGCAGCACTAACACGCAGCTGATGGGCTGTGGGGAGGATCTCAGACAATCCTCTTGCTTTACTACAGGACGTGCTCTGGTATTTGCCCTTTCACGTAACGCTACAAGGACTCAATCCACACCAAATCTCTGCAGTACAGCCAGGCTGTGTGCAGGTACCCACAAATATGCGCAGAGCTTATCCACATATCTTGCCATCAGCAAACGGATAGACAGCACAGAACACCGCAAGACTCACACAAAAGGCTCCCTTCTTCCATCGATGTCCTTTCAGAGTCCGGTATAAGCGGCCAGCAAAGAATCCACCAAAAACCCTTCACAGAAATCAGCCAAGACAAAGAAAATTACCTTTCATTGTTGGGGAGAGGGAGAGGAGGGGCAGGCAGGACAGCACTGCTGTGGGAAGCAGTGGAGACACCTACCCCATGAACATGAAGAGGAAGCAGGCAGTAGTCATCAACGCACCCCGGCTAGAAGGCGACAGCATCCCCAGCATAGCAACAACTACGGGGGGAAAAAAAGAACGAAGAACAGCAGCTCTGATGTACGTGTGCCAGCCAGCATCTGGAGAACAGGGGCCCATCCCATATGCAGACCACAGCTGCCTGGAATCTCTGCCTTCTGCACAGACCTCATTTCCTTCAAAGCATAATGCATCCACAGCCTCCAGCACTGGCCACAGAGGGAAAGCCACAGCTTTCATCTCCAGCTACAGACCATGCTTTAGCCTCAATTTCCCCAGAGATTTGAGCAGGTGCAGCTCAGAAGGCAGGCACACATGTGCAAAAGTCTCTCAGCCCACTATCACCCAGGGCTCATATCTTGATGACAGGAAATACAGACACAAAAAGATGCCTTCAGCTGGGAAATGAATGCTATCTAGAAACTCTGAAATGCTGAGCACAGGCCTATCGCCTTGATCAGCCCCGCGACAGGAAGCAGCCTTATGTGACCTCGCTCAAGCTAAGGTGAGTGTAGGTTGAAGCCAATGGGAGCTACAAATGCCCTTGAGCATCGTTCCTCTTCTTGTCACAACCTCCCCATGCAACATGTGCCACTTACAGATGACAATCAGGATCATACAGAAGAGCTGAATTCCAGAACCCAGGAGAGAGCTGAGGATCATAGGATACTGCGGAGGCCTGAAGACATCTCCATGCACAAGTTTCCAACCAGATTCTTCCATGGTATCTTCCTGTAGCAACAACAGGAAAGGAAAGTTATTTAGTTGTGATATGCCAGGGGAAATTAAGGTCCTACCACAGCCAGCCTAAGAGGTTAATTTCCCCGTATCCAGTTCTTCTACAGAATTTTATCACTCTAGTTAAAACTTCTTTCCCCTTGGGCTTAAAACAGTTAAGACCTGAACTGCCAGTGCCAGGGCACATGTTTACAGAACTGTCTGCAGTCCTTACTTAGGTCTGAAGATCTCTGAACTGGTAATCTGCCATTGTGCACAGAGAGCCAAAGGTGTCCCGACAGCACGTGACAGAACTTCCCCTCCCATCTTCAGGGCTCAAAGCAAAACAGGGGCAAGGAAAGAGACAATATGTCCAAGTCTTCAGACTAGATCCCTCCTCATCTGTGCTTCCCTCCCACTCTGATCCCAGCCCCAAGAACAAACACATACAATGTCATCTTCCTTGTTGTAGTTGGCAATGTCCTTCCGCAGAGTCCGGATGATGATCATGCTGAGAATACCTGAAAACAAGCACAAACTGAGTTTAGCTCAGAGGCTCCTACACGGCTGCGCTGCTCTCACGCTGTGCAACTACATGGCTCCCGCCAACATACAGTGCTGGCTAGGAGAGGAGGCCTTGAGTCATTAGCCATCTTCCCCAGGCTTCAGCAAAGACAGAAACAAAACCCCAGGGAGTAGGGAAGGCAGCATTCCAGCAGGAGCGGGACACTGTGGCTTTCCTGTTTTGTTTTTTTCCCCTTAAATATGGACATGCAAGATGTGTGTTAACCACATTCTATGCCCTCAACTACCCCAGTCAGAGAGCAGAAGTGGGTAACTGTCTGACCCCGTGGGGCATTGCCTGAACAGGGAGGTTTTATGTGCTCGTGTTAGTTTCCTGCCCCTTCTGATCAGGTTCAGACATGGCCACATCCTCCTTGAGCCACCTGCAGCTGAGGCTTAAACAAAGTTCCCTGCAGGTTAACGGTAAAGCCTTCTTCACCCCACGCATCTCACTCACCTGAAAGGAAAAAGACGACCACAACCGAGTTAATGATAGAAAACCAATGAATCTGCACATCACTCATGGTCAGGTAGGTGTCCCAGCGGGAAGCCCATTTAATGTCACTTTCCTGAAAGAACAGGAAAGTTCTTCTCATAACAGCACATTCCCAATATCTTCACCAACACCTCTGTGACAGACACTTGGAGCACCAACTGCCAGCCAGCCAGGGGTAGTGAGCTGCCAGCCAGCTTCCCATTGCTCCCTCACCTCCCAGTGGACAGAGTAGGTGAAGAGCAACTGGTTCTCTTTAGAAGGATCTATCTCCTGAGGGGCAGAGCCCGTAGCTTCAGGCAGGGTGCACATACTCTTCTCATCAGCCTTCAAGTCTGTAAGGGAGAACATGGCACATGCTGGGTCAGCCCTTCCCTCGAGGCACCACCTCTCCCGCTGACCGTCCTGGCCCCAGGTACCCTTAAGGCACTGGGCTGCAATTGCTCCAAATACTGCAGGGGAAGCAGTCATTCCTTTCTCACTTGCTTTGCAGTTTGCAAAACTATTCTTCCGATCAGCAGTGGAGCACTGTTAACGAACTTTAAGGAAAGCTATACATAGGACTTTCCTTAACTGCAAGGATAAAAGCCAGAGGCTCTGAAGCCAAGGATTTAGACCATGAACAAATCCTCCATTCCACGTGACACGCTGAGAAACAAGACCTCTCCAGAAGAGCCTGCTGCTGCCAGAGGAGAGTTGCACGTGACGATACGCACGATGAGCAACTTCCCTTCAAGACACCTGTTTCACGTTGGGTTCACTGAAGTAGGAGTGTCTTCCTCCTAACCGTTATTTTTGAAATTCAATCCCCCTAGAACAGTTCCAAACATTCTGTTGGTCTCTGGACTAGCAGGTAGTGTCCCAGTGGGGGAGATCTGGGCCACAAAAAGAGCTAGATGCCGTGCATACTTCATGCTAGACGACACTGCAAAAAAAATCCAACCCCAAAACCTCAAACTCAGATCTTTTTATATGAATTAAATTTTCCACGGATTGCATTTCAAGTATATCTCTCTGTTGTTGGTACTTCCTTAATAACAAAGGGGTTTATTGTTCTTATAGTCTGGACTCTCTCATTTCTGTGCCCCAAGAGCAGTTGCGAAAGCAACAACTGGCACCCTGATACATCACTGGCATTCAACTCTTGGCCCTACAGGAGATTCTTCTCCCTTGCTCCCCTCCCTAAGAGTCTCTTACCTTCCAGTTTAATACTTTGGGGAATCACTTCAAAGCGTACAACCCTGTAGGTGGGCTCCTGGTTCTCTTCCACATCCTCTCTGTGGTAGTAAAGTATGAAGGAGAGGTGGTTGTGCAGGTAGAACTAAAACAGATTGACATTAAATAAAATGTTAGCACCCCAAGGAAGGAACAGGCAAAGTTTACAACTAACAACTGCAGAAAGCAGCTTCAGTGCAGAAAACTAAAGTCCAACTGTTCTCAGATGCGTTGTGCTACAGAGGAAGATCAGGCTAACACTTTCCAAGGCTAAAAGAACAAGAGGAGAGAACAGAGATGTTGAAAAGGTAACCCCTCAACCACTCCAGGCATCGGGGACAATGTTTCGGTCTATTTCTGGCCTGGAAAATATCATTATATCTCACATTTCAAGCATGCATTCAGTGGCAGCAGAATCACCAAATGTAGGTTGGAAAGACCTCAGCAGCTACAACCCCGAGTTTCCTGCCTGCTTTTTCTACCAGGCAGACATACATTACCCAGACTCTGTGGGGGCCCACAGCTGTCCTAAGCTTGCACTTTCAAAAGGCTCTACATCACCTATTACATGAACTAAGTACAGCAACCCCAAGCTGGCAGAGCAGATTCTTTCACCTGTAAGACCTTAGGCTCAAGCGATCAGAGCTCCGTGTGCAACTGAACACTTGAGTACGATAAACAGATGCGTCTGTTAAGTCAAACAGCTAATCTTAGGGCACGCAATCATGGAAAATAGCTGCAAGAATACACATGCTGTTTCCATTTGCAAACTTAAGCAGCTTTTCCTCCAATACGCACTTTTTTTTTTTAAAATACAAGATGCTCCAAGACCATTAAAGATTAGCCAGCTTTAGGGTACGCTGCCTTTGTTCTACTGAGGGGAAACCACCACATGCAGTTGTCCAACATTATACAGCGAGTCAAAGCTAGGACTCCTGGCTATCATACCAGTAGTCCAGCACCCACTCCCTTCTTCCAACAAGACATCTCTCTCTCATATTTCCACTCTTTATAAAACCTTTTGGTTGCATTCCCAATCCTGCTACTCTCTTGTAGACTTCTAAAGCCCTCCGACAAACACCCAGATCTCCTCCGGGCACCCCTCAGACAGCATCTAGGTTCTCTACCTTGTTACCGTCCATAAACCCAAGCCTGTATCCATGCTCGAACTGCACATCCTTCTCCTTCTTCTTCTCCTCTTCCTCACGATTGGAATAAAACTCCAGCCGTGTTGCCACAGGCAGGTTATCAGCAATGCTGAAAACACATGTTTCAGATCAAATTTGTCCACAACACAGAATCCCCACTGACATAAACCCATGCTCGAGATGACTCACAGATGGACATAGTAATCCTCCCTGATCCGCTCAGCGATCAGCTTGCTCTGCTCCACTGTCAGAGTGACTGGTTTATTAGGAAAGTTGCACAGAACTTCACATTTCTTCTCCACGTTCATGGAAACCTGGAAAGGCGTATTTACAATTCGGTCCCCCCGAAGAACCTCACCTGGAAAACAAGAAAATAAGGGCAGGGTGAAAGACTGCCAGGCTTCTTGCCAGTGATCCTGCCACTGGGTTGGCAGCGCGCTGTACAGCTGGAATGACGACAAGAAGTCTCCTTTGTTACCACAGATGCAAGGATAAGATTGAAGGACGGTTTAGCTATTTTGTTGGAAGTATCGAGCTCTACTTGTGAAGTAGGTTACATGCCCTCCTTCTGGAAAGGTGTTTCCTCTTTCCAGTATATGGACATCCTAGTTTGCAAACAGCCAGCATACAACAAATTAGAGGAAGCAGGCTCTCCACAAACAGTTTATTAGAGATGACATTTGCAATTGCTTTTACTCCTGTAAACATACCCTCACGCAGCTCATAAGTGGCAGCCCACTTACTGCTGGGGAACACGCTGTTCGACAGATACATACCAAGATTCTCAGCCTTGTATGTTATCTTGGTGGGCTGGCAGAAGGGCAACGAGTAGTACTCATATGGTAGCTGGGTTCGTGAGCTAGTGAGCTTCACAGCCTGGAGGAAGAACGGAAGGATTATCCCCATGAAAGAATTCAGGTAGTTTCCTATCGTCTCAGCATCAGCTGAGAGCTGAAGCTTACTTCAGGACACCTCCCATAAAGCTAATTTTTGGAAGCTGTTAAATAATAATAATAATAAAAAAAAAGATTAAAAAAAAGGGAGACATGTTCCTGGGAGAACAGAGCTCCAGCTTTCTTTCCTTTCGCACAATTCCTAGTTATACTTTCTCTACACTACGATTTAGTAGCAATTCATTCACAAATAGAGAAACACTTGAAGAAAGAAGCGTGGTGGATTGGTTTCACAAATTTATGGCTCAGTGGAGTCCTATGAAACAAAGAGCTCAAAAGAGATTAAAGAGTCTCATTTCATACAAGGCTGCAGTTATTTCCTAAAAAAAAAAAAAAATCATGCCACACTGGACCTAGAGGTCTGGCCTCTAGTGATATGAAGAGTTCAGCAGTTTTTATCTCTGTAAGGAAAGCCAGAGAGCCATCAGATTGGGAAGACAATGGATGGTGACAAACCCCAAACATTTCTGGAGAGTCCCCACAAATCACAAGGCACAAGGGAAGTGCAGAGACACACCATGATAGCCAAGGCCACAGTTGCTCCGAAAAACAGAAGTGTTTTGTAACGCAGCCAAGCTCATTTATTGGAAGAGCGCTGGCAAACACGCTGACTTGCCTTATCACTTGAGGAAGCATTTGGCCCATGAAATCCCTTTGAGAACAGCCATTCCAATACCCCCTTCTTCTGGGAAGCTTACTGTAGCCACAGGCAAGTCTCATTTGCTTAAAAATAGCCTACGTCTGGCAGCCTGTGGCCAAAGAGAAAATTGTGTTGTGCTTCAAGTGGGAGCAGCCAACCTCACCATCCCCAAGGGTGCTGGATTTTGCTGAGACAGAGGCCACAGCTTTAGAAAAATAAATTAAATGGGCTATAAATTGCTGATGTCTGGAAACAAAGCCTGGCTTCCTCCTGTACGGGTGAAGCAGTTCCATCATTCACTACCAGCAATACTGCACAGGAACAGCTCTTCAGCAAGCCTGGGTTGCAAGATCTGCAACGCTCAAGGACAAATGCGTGCACTTGGAAAGGGCTTACCATGGATTTCACTTGACTTGAAGACACAACATGAGCAAACTGGGTAGAAGAGAAAATTGAAAAGGTCTGATTCAAACCACTTCTTTATTCTACCATTCACCTACCACCTGAAGGCCCACCTTCTATAAGCCCTTTAAGAGTCAGTATAATGCTGGAGAAAAATCTCTGATTAATTCACTTGAAAGCTGCAGTGAGAAAGAGGGCTCTTTTCCCAAACAGAGCAACATCTTGAGGACTTTGGTGTAACCGCTGAATGAATTTGGTAGAAGATACCGGAAGTAAGAAACAGAAACATGTTGGGAACTGCAGGGTAAGATGATGACAGTGACCACTTGAGGGCTGCTTACCCCCAACACCCTACATGAATGTTGTGAAAAAGATAAAATATGTCCCCAGAATTTTAGTAACGGGATCCCCAAATTTTACTTTCTAGTCCCACTTAGCTGCTGTGATATAAAGAAGGAAAAAAACAACACACAAGCAAACCCAAAACAAACAGACTAACAGCTCCATCTAAGTTCATCCTACCTTTATTTCTACAGGATCATTGCGGTGGAAGTTGATAGGAGCCACACCGGGTACATAGAAAGAGTTTGTACCGTGCAGCAACAACAGCAAGACCAGCGTATATCTTAGCCTTTCCTGCAGAAAGGAGAAGGAACATTAAAAACAGAAACACGGGAACAACATTAGAGATGGGCAACAACACTGGAAGTGTTCATCCCAGACATTGGAAAGGCTGTAGTCAGGTGATTAAACACAAATTAAATTCAGAAAAGCTATTCTTAACCTTGTTTTGTGACTCTCATCAAGTCACTTTCCACTCTGTGTGTCTCTGTCTCTTCATCTGCAATTAGGAAAACATTGGCTTTGCACAACCACAGGAAAAAAAATGCACTTATCTGTAACACAGTTCCTCTAGCGGGCTGACATCTGACTTTTCTACTCCCACCCATCTAACACCCCTGTGTTAGAAAACTCCATGGATTACTAGAGAAGAGGGCCATAGCCTTGGCACTGGATTTCTGTCAGCTCTGCTCATGAGGATTTACCTTGTAGCTGCTTATGGACTGATGCTCATGCGCCGCTACCTGCAGTAGAGCAGTTAGTGTAGAGTAAGGTCTGACACCAAACCAACTGCTCGCTGCCTCCAAAGGGATGATCACATCACCGCTCCCTCCTATTCCACTCTTCTTTCCTCACCCCTTCGGGCCACAACACAGCTCAGTAACACAGCAAAAGTTTTCACCCCTTTCTCAGGGAGCGGGGAGACGGGTCAGGCTGGAGGGTTCAGTCAGTTCCACAGGGGCTCCAACACAAACCAGACCCTGTACACCAGCAGCAGCAGCAAACCCTTTAATGGACTTTGTTGCCTCCTCAGTCCCTACCATCACCTCTGGTAATGCAGCCCAGCTCGAGCATGAGCAGGAAGGCTGTGAAATGAAAATTGAGCTTTAAAGAGTATTATTAGACAGGAGCAGCTTGGCTGGATTAGAACATCAGCTCTAGTATAATCTCATTGTATTACTAGCTTCAGCCCGTTCTCCTAAACTCCCTGCATGTGCGGCACCACTGGAAAACCACACAAAACCTGGAGTCTGGTCTGGGACAACACTTGAGCTAATGATGCAGCGATAATAAACCCAGCTGCTGCCTTCCCCTGCATGTCCTCGGCAGGGCAGGCAGAGTTTGGTCTCCATGACCTACTGCCCTTCCACCTACATGCGTGAGCTCTGCAACCATGGGTGGGAAGACAAATATAGAAGGGAAAAGGGAGAGGAAACAGACTGACCAAGCGAGACAGGCTTGGACTGAAACGAGCCACCACCAGCCTGATGCCTGCTCTGGCTCAGCAGGGCCTGGGGTTCAGCACTACCCTCCCACCAGTTAACAACGTCTGGGCAGGCCGCGAGGGAATTAAACACGATACAAACCAGATACCATGGGCAGCAGAGAAGAAAACACGCCGAGATCCAGGCTCCCGGCAGCCACCCGCGCAGCCCATCCCAAACAGCCAGCCCCGGCACGGCTGCTCCCTGTTAGCAGTGATCCGCGGGGAAGGTGGAAGGGAGACGGGATCTGGGACCCAGAGAGCGGCTGGCAGGAGCTCTGGGCGCAGGCACAGACCCCAGGGCGCAGGCACAGACCCCAGGGCGCAGGCACTGCCACAGCACTGCTCCTTCTGGCTGGAAGGGGCAGGCTGCTACGCTGCTACAGCGACAGCGTCTTTCTCTGTGCGGCACTGGAGCGCAGCAGCACGCACGTTAACGCCGGAGGAAACGTTCAACAGCTTGACAGTCACAAGCCAGGTGTGGACAAAAAGTAGCTCTATCACAGGGATCCTTCATCAGTTTGGGGGGGGGAATAAAAAAAGCATAAAAATCTCTGTTTACTGCTACCACAGCCACTTCCTCTTCATCACCTTCCCTTTGCCTTGTTCTCAGGCTAGTAAGGTACATTTGGCCCAGACACCAGCAAGGGCCGATAGAGCATCCAGAATTACTGGCACTGAGCAGGATGAAAAAAGAAAGTCATAAATATCGGGGGGAGGGGTTTAATCTAAAATGTATTTAAGGTGCAAATGCTAGGCACCTACATAAAATGTGTTAACACTAAATTATCAGATACCTTTTTTTTCTTACAAGGGAGATTTTGAAATCTATTCGAAGCACAGCTTAATGCAGTTAGAGCAGGCAAAAAGCCTCATCTGGAAAGCAACTGGCAAGCACTCTTCTTAAAATTGCTTGGACTTAATACTGATCTACTTTGAAACAATGTGGGCCTTGTCTTCTGTGCTTCACTAAATTTTGCCTTCTCCGATCTTGTAAAAAGAGTGCTCTGTGACTCTCCAACCAAGTAGAATAAGGTCTCCCGGGCAGGTGATGCGCTAGAAGGGAACAGCACTCTTGTCCTACATCATGCTCTACAGCAGCCAGCGACCTGTAGCAATTATCCGCTTCGT
This sequence comes from Pandion haliaetus, assembly GCA_013401275.1. Classification (NCBI taxonomy): domain Eukaryota; kingdom Metazoa; phylum Chordata; class Aves; order Accipitriformes; family Pandionidae; genus Pandion; species Pandion haliaetus. Next base: position 33,600 of record VYZV01021609.1, on the reverse strand, counting down.
TTGTCACTGAAGTGCCAGAAATACACAGCACAATATTACTTAATAAAAACAAAAAGCACACAGGTACCATCCTTGCCTGAAGAGCTTGCAAGATGACAAGATAAGGACAGAACTTCAGAAGGCGCTCAGGAGACAGGCAAGCATGTAGAAGATGAAATTTTTGATGACACCTTTGGCAGAAATTAAGTTCTTTGCATACAGATGACGATGACTCAGGCAGCACCAGGCAACAGAAAAGACAAGAGGGGGACTACGGAAAGCCTTGCCAGGAAAAAACATTTGGTAGCAAGAAATGGGAACGCTGCTATGCAACAGGTGGGGGGTGCGTTGGAAGTGAAATTTGAAGGAAATGCCCAGTGCAGGTTCCTAACCCGGCAGTTCGCACCCAGCGGAGCACATGCAGCCTGAAGTCGGGGCCTTTCTTATCAGGATCTTTGCTTTTGTATTGACAGATGTGCTTCACCTCCTCCAAATGAAGGCAGCAGCTTAGCAACGACAACATGGACACATGCCAACACATCTGCATAACTCATGGGCAATCATCTCATTTGGGAGATGCCTGCAAGCTAAGTTATCTCCTACACAAGGTCGAAACTTGCAGGACAGAGCTCTGCTTTAGTTCAGTCATGGAGCCCTGGTGAGGCACAGACTTCCAGCAGACAGGAGACACCTTCTTTGTGCCCTTTACCAATTACTTACATTTCAAAACACATACTGAAAAAGATCTCTCAGATAACGGTCTTGTATCTGAGGTGCCAGGAAATCACACAACGAAGCAACAAGTAGCACAACAAATATGCACAACTCCAGATCAAGAAAAACCCAGCTGCGTGTAGACAAAAATAATTATTATTGTATTCTATGCATACCTGCAGTCACACACTGGCACAAGACCCTTTCTTAGGAGAATATGACCTAAATGAGAGAAGTAACCGCTGAAGAACAATCAATCCCTCCTCCCCCTGTCCCTCAAATCACAGTGCCTGGTGAGAATCACTACTCCCACTGAAGTGATCCATCGCACGCAAAAAGCCTGCTGAAGGAAAGCAGACTTCTTTCTCTCAAAAAAGAAAATCTATTTCAAATGTCACTATATTCCCTCTGCACACAGGACTCCAACAGAAGTCACGCTCAGGGGTCTCTCTCGCACCGGTGGAAAGCAGCCTGAGGAAATCACGGCACGAGACCAGGCAGAGAGCGTCACGCCGGGAACACCGGGCACGGTGCAGGCAGGACACTGCCAGCACTGCTGCAAGCACAGCTACGCTAAACCACCCCTCAGAGCAGCGGCATCAGCCGCTCTCCCCATTGGCACGTAACTCGGCACACGCGTCCTCTAAGGGCAACGGCAACCATCCCGAAGTCTGTGGGATCTCTCTTGAAAGATTTTGAAAATCTATTCCTGTAATTAACTTTAGAATGAAGCACTTAGCTCTAAGAATAAATTAACTCAAACCTTCCTTCCAGCCATTCTAACAGTATTTCTTGGCCCGTGCGCAGCAATGAGAACAGAAGTTTGCACACAAACCCCCTCTGAGAAGGTACTTCCGGATAATTATCACTAGACTTGATATTTGCAAACAATTCCAGGACGCTGTTTCTCTGATTTATCTCATTTAGAAAGACTTAAAGAATATTGCCATTTTCTGCAAATTCACAAAAGGTTTACAAAACACATGGCCAAAACAGAGCAATTGTTTAGCTAAATCCCAGCCTGACCAAGTGCAAAGGGACTCTACAACGTGCGTTTATGCCATTACCACGCAACTGTATGTGCTGCCCTATGGCTTGCGGTCCCTGACGCTACCACTGCCAGAGCCTGAACTCCAACATTTATTTAGGGGAAGGGGGAAACAGAAGCCGACAAGAAGCTTTTCCCTGTGGCACTCTGCCAAGGCGTCTCACATAACCCAGAGAACCTATGGCTGGGCCGTTCGCGCCCAGGACAACCCTGCCCAGGTCACTGGCAAGCTTTTCTACAGACCAACAACTTGAAGAAACCTTTGAGCAGCTGCAATTTCAAGCATTCTGCAAGCATGTTTATAGGGCTGGTACTGTATCAGGGATGGTTTAGGTCTTAACAGTTCCACAATCCACATGTGAACTTAAGAACACGATACAGTATTTGCTCAAAGGGAGGAAAAGGAAGTAGGAAGCGACAACGATGGGTATCATATGAATGCGACGATGGACATAGTCCCACTTCTTTTCCACAGAGAAGGGCAAGAAGGACACCAAACAGCCATAAGCAAGAGCTTTTAACTTGCAAAGACAGTTTTGAAGAAAAACAGGGAAAACACAACCTATGCAGAGCCATTTGTCCAGCCAGATTCACAAAGCTCCGATATCCCCTTCTACTTACCAAAACTTTTTAATATAGTGACAGAAAGGGAGGGAAGACAACCCGGGAGGAAAAAAAATCCACACATAACAGAGCAAACCAAAGCTCTCTCCCACATGTAACATTTATTCTACCCTCAGGCACGTTAACAGGACACGCACAGTGCTAATGGCACCTGCTCTTCAGCCCCTCTGAGATGTCAGCCTGACACTCACCCCCCTTTTTTGAGGGCTGCCTCGTTAGATGTTCTTGACAACTGTTTGGACAAGCTCATCTTTATTGCATCTCTACCCAGCTCACCCTTGCACTCGGAGGAGTCACTGAAAGCCTTTCGAAAGGAGACAAGTGCTGCATTCACATTGATTTCAGAGAGCTCCTTTGACACCAGGAGAGCTGTTAGCAGTCTTCTCTGCCTTTCGTAAAAGAGAAGGCTACAAGGAAATTCCCAGTAGGACCATCTTCAGCTCTCAAAGCCAGCTCAGACACTCCCTCCTCCCTGCCTGGGAGAAAGCCAGCAGCATATGAAGATGCTTAAAGCAAGAGAAATTAAAACCTCCACTCTCCCAATCTCCCTTCCAGTTTCTGCCAATCTTTAGGCTACGTGAGTCACCTCACATCGTCATTTATTCATACAGCTATTACAACACGGATCCTTCTATGAACGCAAGGAAGAAAATCCATTTTTTCTACTACAAGACTTCAGGCAGATAATTAATGTCTCAGCAGCTCATTTCCTCCTCCGTGAGGTGGCACCGATGCTCGCCTACCTTAGCAAATTCCCACCAGAAACACCTTCAGCTCTCCAAGGACTCAGGGAGTAACTCAGTAATAATAACAGACACACCGAGGCACGGGGAGGTGAAGCGGCCGCTCGCGCCCCAAATCGATAACCGCTGCCAAACGCTGCGAAAACCGCACGCAAACGCAACAGCCTCTTCGCTTGGCATAAGCACCTGGTTCAGGCCAACGCTTCCCTCCGAGAGAACCCCACGGGGGAACGTAAGGTTGGCCGGTGCTCCTTACAGCCGAGGAAACCCAAAACTTCGGCTCACGCTGCGGCCGTGCTCCCCGGCAGAGCCCACCCCCCGCGGCCCCGTGTCCTTCCTGCCCAGACAACGCCGTGAATCACAGAATCAGAGAATCATTTCGCTTGGAAGAGACCTTTGAGATCATCGAGTCCAACCATCAACCATGCCCACTAACCCATGTCCTGAAGTGCCTCGTCTACACGGTTCTTGGATACCTTTGAATGGTGGAAACGGAGCTAGTTTTGCGGCCCAGGCAGGGACCCGCTCCGCTCCGCGGGCACCGAGCGGCGGCCCGAGCTCCGTCCCGCCCCGCTCGCCCCTGCCCTCCTCCGGTGACACCGCCAGCCGCCGCCCGGGCCGCGGGGACACCCCCGGGGAGACGCGGGACGGCTGCAAGGCCCCAGGAGGAACCGGGGAGCCTTCCCCGGCCTGGGGCCGGCGCAGCCCGCGGGGACGGGGCGAGGG
>VYZV01021609.1:2418-13013 GCA_013401275.1 Pandion haliaetus | reverse complement strand
GGACAAAACCCAGGGCAGCCTGGGGGCCTGGGGCGTGCATCCTCCCCACCCCAGGGCCCAGAGCCTCCCTCGGAGCACCCATGTCCCCAAGGGCAGGATGCATCTCCCTGGGGTGCAGGGAGACCCTGCAATGGGAGGGTCCTCCCTGCACCCGCAGCCCACCCTCCCCCTCCCTGGGTGTTTGCCCGGGCAGGGAGGGGACCAGGACCCTCCTGGCCACAACGGGTGGTGGCTCTCAGCCCCCCCCAAGCAGGCAGGGACCCCAGGCATCCCTGGGGACCCCCCACCCCCTTACCTTCACCTCCTTCTCCACGTAGTCATGCAGCAGGATCTGGGGGTCGATCAGGTAGTCGGGGGGGTAGAGGGGCACCGAGTGCAGCGGCCGCCGGTAGACGCTGCTGCGGAGTGCCGGCCTCCGAGCCGCCTTGGGGAAAACCAGCCGCTTGATGGGCGACACGAAGCCCTGGCAGGGACGATGGGCACGGGGACGCGTCAGTGCTGGGCACCCAACCCCCGCACCCACGCACAGGGTCCGTGGGCACCCAGCGCCCAAGGAGGGGCTGGGCACCTCTCTGCTAGCTGACCCCAAATTTGCACCGTTTGGGTGGTTCGGAGGGCAGTGAGTGGGGACCCCCACCTCTCCCTGCCCCACCATGGGAGAGTGTGCGGGGCCCCTCGTCCCGGTGTCCCCATGTGTCCCACCCACTCCCACCCTCCCGCCAGCCCCCCGGGACACCAGCCCCAGGCCCACGCACCTTCTTCCCCTTCTTGGCCTCGCAGTCCATGGCGCGGCCGCGGCGCTGCCTCCCGGCACGGCCGCCCCCACCGCCCCGCTCGGCGCCGCTGCGTTTTCCTGTGTCGGAAACTCCACCAGGATGGCTGGGATGTGAGTTCCTGCCCCTCCTGGGGGGGGCTGGGACTGGGACTGGGACTGGGACTGGGACTGGGACTGGGACAGAGACCGGGGCTGGGACTGGGGCTGGTGCTGGGGCTGAGGCTGGGCTGGTACCTGAGCAGAAGCAAGGGCTGAAGTAGGCTTGGATGGGACTGGAGCAGTGGCTTGGACTGGGACTGGTGCTGGGGCTGGGACTGGGAGAGGCACTTGGGCTGGGAGTGGGCTGGGATTTGGGCAGAGGCAGGGGCTGAAGTAGGCTGGGATGGAATCGGAGCAGGCACTGGGGCTGGGGCTGGGACTGGGGGTGCCCGTGGGACCCCGCTGCAGAGCAGCCCCTGCCCTTCGCTGCCACAGGGCTCCCCCCCTGGGCCTGGGGCCGGTTCTGCTGCCCCATGGCCCCACGTCAGCCCCATCCTCGTGGGGCAGCGCTGGAGGTTCCCGGCCCTTGTTGTCCCCGTCCTGCCCTGCCCACACGGGCCCCACCATGCGGAACAGCACCGGCAGGAGCCCGTGCGGCTGCACCCAGCACCCCATCCCCATGGCCGCCCCGTGGGGCCTGAGCCCCCTCCGTGGGTCTGGGGGTCAGCTGGGGATCGGGGCCTCTGGCAGGGAGGAGGTTGGCCGGCAGTGGCCATGTCCGGCGGCTTCCTCCCCGGCATGCTGCATCCTGCCTGCGCACCCCTTCCCTGCCGGCCGCCACGCCGGGGCCAGCACCGGCCAGGGCCACCGACACGGGACAGACAGCACCGTTGCAGCCATCCTGCTCCATCCCCCAGCGTCCCCGAGCAGCCCGGGCCAGAGGGGCAGCGTCCTGCCCCATCGCGAAGCCCGGGGCGTGAGCCGGAGGTGCCGGCAAGGACAGGTTCCCACAGGCAGGGCTTATTGAAATGAATTTAATATCTCATGTTGCAGCAAAATTAAAAATATACAAAAAGTTTGTGGTATACAAAAAAGTCTCGGTACGGACCCCGGCCTCCCACTCGCCCCCCCTGCCCACGCCGAGGGTCCCAGAGAAGAAGGTGGCACACAGATTATTTACAGTACGTGACAGCGGCCGCCAGCTCCTGGCACCGGGGTGGGGGTGTCCAGGGACATGGCCAAGACCCCCCAGCAGCCCCCACTAGGAACCAATAGCCCTGGCCGAGGGTGAACGGGGCCGGGCCCCGGGCCAAAACTTTCCCCGCTCCCTGAAGCCGGGGTGGCCCCACTGCCACCCCTGGGAGTGACACCCCCAGGGACCAGGAGCCCCGTCCCCAGTGGGAGCTCGAGCACCCCCGGAGCTGCTCCCGTCCCGTAGTGCCCGGCTTGGCCCCAGGTCGCATCCCTTCACCGTGGCCCCGGTGGGCAGGTGCCGCCATGCCGGTGCCGCCGCTGGCACCGGAGCATTGGGTTTGGCTTCCCGGGGGGTGGCCGAGCCCCTGAGCGGGGCCCGTGGCTGCCTCCGAGCCCCACGCACGGCCGGGCTCCCCACGCTGAGCAGGGCAGGGGCTCGGTGCCGCCTGCTGCTGCTGCTGAGATCCCTGCCCAGGGCAGCCCAGGGCTGAGGGTACCGTGGCTTGAGTGCATAGAAAAGTGTCCCTCTGTCCCGCCGGCGCAGCCCCAGGGTCCCCACGCAAACCCTGGGGGTGAAGGGCATGGAGGGGTGCAGGTCACCACAAACAGCGGCTCCTCTCTGCCCTCAGGGGGACAGGGAGAGGGGCTGGGGCAGGGGGGGAGCCCAGAGGAGCCGCTCTGTGCTGGCACCCAGTCCCCATGTGGCCCACCCCTATCTCCGGTGGCTTCCCGGCTCCGCAAGCGGGACCCGGCGAGGGGCCGCTGCCTGGGCACCAGGCGAGGGCTGTGGCGATGCCGCCCGACTGCGGCAGGGGTGAGCCCCGGCCCCAGCCCGACTCCCCCAGCTGCTGCCCCCGACCTTCCCTGAGGATAAGAGACCCCCCCATCCCCCCAGAGCCACCCCGCACCCAGCGCTGCGGTCAGCACCCACCACTGGGGTCTGTCCGCTACCTGTGGTGAAGGAGATGTGTGGGTCACGGGAGGGGCCAGCCCGCTGCCCAGCCCCAGCCACGCTCTGCACCCTCCTCCAAAAGGGTTTCCAAGGCTTCCAGTTAGCACCAGTTAGCACCAGTGACCCCAGCGACAGCCTGCCCCAGCCCGCTGTCACCCTGGCCTTCCAGCTACAGAGAAATGGGAAACAAAAGCAATGCGATGCCACCGTCACCGTGCACCCACCCGCCCCGGCCGTGCCACAGGACCGGGCACCCACGCCAGCCCTCGGGGACCCCACACCCCGGCACAGCGGGCAGCAGCCAGAGCCATTCCCAGGAGCAGCTCCCCAGTATAAGCCCTTCCCACGCCACGGCCGGTGCGGTGCCGTGTGCGGTGCCTCGCATGGTGCCTCGTGGGACCGGCGGGGCTGCCCACGCTCCTCGGCTCAGGGCAGGACTTAGCACCGTGGCACGGGGCAGCTGGAGGCCGGGACCCTGTGGGGCCGTTGTGGGGGGCACAGCGGGTGTGGGGAAGGCACAGGGACCGTGGGTGCAGGGGGCTGGGGCCGTGTGTGGTCCGGCAGCTCCCCTGCCCTGCAAACCCCTGCCAGCCCCCTGCACGCACACACACGCATGCACACGCACGCACACACATGCACACCCACCCAGCCCCCCGTGGGGCACGCCTGGCCGCGGGGGGCACAGGGTACATTCAGCACAGCCCTTCGGGCAGGGGCAAGCCAACGGATCCGGGCAGGACCAGGGACACATTCAAACCCGGAGCCCAGAGCAGCCCCGCTCCTCGGGACAGGCAGGGACAGGCAGGGACAGGCAGGAGGAATGCAGGACCCCGGCTTAGGTTTATATGGGGGAGCTGGAGGGGGCTGATGCTGATGACGGGAGGGGAATGGAAATGCTCCCGCGTGGGAAGCAATGCCAAACCCGGGAGGGGAGAATGGCTGGGGGTAAATCCCACCTTGGGGAATGCCGGCGGCCCCGCACAGCCCCCCCTCAGCAGTGCCAGCCAGGCCCTGCCTCCCTCCCTGGCGGCGGCGGAGGTAGAAAATGTCACACAAAATGTCACCGTTCAGGTGAAAACAAACCCGATGAGACGAAGTGGTTCCCGTGGGGTCGGGGGTGATGATGGGGTGCGGCCATCCCAGCCAGAGCCAGGGGCCCAGCTCAGAGCCAGGGAGCAGGGTCCGTGCCCACCCATGAGGGGCCCCCGGGCCAGGGTCTGCGTCCCACAGGGCAGCAGGGACCCCGTGGGTTTGGGGACGTGGCTCGACCCTGAGCTGGGGGGACCAAGGATGGAGACGAAGGGGCTGCCCCGGGGCTGGCGCTGCAGGGTGTGGGGAAGTGGGAGACATGGGGGGGGCTGGCCAGGCCCTGGCTGTCCCCTGCCCCAGCTACCTGGGGGTGACGAGCCCCACGCGCACCCCGGTGCAGCCGTGCTCCAGCCCCACGGCCCTGCCACGGCACAGGCACCCGTGTCCCCGTGTGCTGCCCACCTGGGCTGCGCCGTGCCCCAAGCCCCTCGCAGCTGCCGTCCCCCAGCCCGGGGTGTCCCCTGTCCCCATCCTGCACCACTGACATGGTTGAGCACTGCAGGACCGCAGCACCCACCGCCTCGGGCTCAGGCACCGGTGAGGTATTTTGGCAAGGACGAGCCCCGCAGGGAGCCAGGGCGGCCGCCGTGGGGTGGGACACGGGTCTCGGCTGCGGGAGGGTGGCGTGGGGGGGGGTAGCACCAAGAGACCTCCCCGGCCCCCACCTGCAGGGCACTCGCTGCGGCGGCACGGCAGCACCGGCAAACCCAACTGAAAGGCAAATGGCTGCGAAGACGTGGGACGGCCGGGATGGCACCGGGAGGGCTCCGCCGTGGTCCCGCGCCCCCCACCCTACACGGTGGTCTCATACTCCAGCACCTCCTGGGGGGCACCAGGCGTGCGGTACTGCAGGCGCGGGGTGGTGGGTGACGCGTACTCCAGCGCCAGGATGGTCTTCCGCAGGCGCCGGTCGATGAAGTGGGCGTCCCAGGCCGGGTACTTCTTCCTGGGCAGGTCAATGCGGATGACGGGCCCCTCTGTCCGCGGGGCGCGGGCAGCCGGCGCCGGTGGGGCGCAGGGTCTCACCTGGAAGACCGGCACGCAGCTGTCCCGCTCCCCCGGCGCCCCGTCCCGCTCCCCCGCTGTAGTCCGCGGCAGCGAGCGGGGGGGGCTGGTGACGGCGTCCGCAGGGGACCCCGGCGGCGGGGCCGGCCGCTGCCGGAAAATGCAGCCGCCGGCACGGGGGCTGAACGCGGGGCCATTGGGGTGCAAGAGGCAGTAGTAGATGAACATGAAGAAGATGCCGAGGGCGAAGCTGGAGCTGACCACGCAGACAAGGATTAAGGCGTCGAAGTCGGAGGTGGTCTTGCGGTCGTAGTAGAGGAACCAGAGGATGGTGAGGGCGGCGTTCTCCGACAGCGTGATGACATAGTAGATGCACATGCGGTAGCGGCTCCGTCCCTCCTTGACGTTGAACCAGCAGAAGATGTAGATGATGCCCACCACCATGTTGTAGATGATCTCCTCCCACTTGGACATGCAGAAGTCCGTCTCACCCTGGATGATCCAGAAGGTCATGATGCACCAGTGGGTGACGATGAAGATGCCGAAGTAGAGCTGGAACACGGAAGCGAAGAGGGCGAAAGCGATGGCGCGGGCGGCGATGGTGAAGAGGTGCCAGAGGATCTGCACCACGGCTCCCTTGTAGGACATGGGCATCTTGTCCTCCCGCGAGTCCCGCAGCACCTTCTGGTAGGAGGCAATCATCCACGCCAGGGAGACCAGCGAGGCCGAGGCCGAGAGCCCTGTGGGCACAAAGCAGGGAGGGGCAGTGAGAGCTTGCGGAAGCCCCAGGTCCCCACTTCTGGCCGCCCCCGTCCCCCGCCGCGGGGTCCGTGTCCCTTACCCTGCAGCGGCTCGATGCTGTTCTGCTGTACCATGATGCTGAGCTGCAGCACGAGCTGGGGCGCGCTCTTCAGGAAGGTCTCCAGGAGCCGCAGCATGCTGATGTCCGCGCTCTCGAACATCATCCGCCAGTAGAAGTGGCGGCGGCGGTGCTCGGCCTGCCACCGGCTCTGCAGCCCCAAGTACAGCGTGCGGAGGTACCTGCGCGAGGCAGGGTGGGAGGGTGAGACGAGCCCCCCACCACTCGGGCAGCTGAGCTCACCTCCTCCTGCCCATGCGAGGCGTGCCCCGCGACCGCTGCCAACCGGCTCCAGCGAGCACTTGCCCCCCTGATTTGGGGCCACGGAAGGCCCCCTCCGCTGGGGGTGCGGGGGGGCTGCGGGGCAGTGGCGATGCTGAGCACACCCCTGTCCCACCCTGGGGCCCCGAGATGCCAGGAAGGGGCAGCTTGTGCAAAGCCAGCTCAGCGCCCTGGCCATCGCCCCACTGCCCACCCGGCCATCACGGTGCCCACCCGGCCATCACCCCACCCCTCCGTCCGCCGGTGCAGCCCTTGCACCCTCTCCCCCACGCAGGGTCTGGCTCCCCACCCCAGATGGGGATCCCACCCGCAGCCCCGCTCTCTGGCCACCCGTGGATTCGGGGTGCCCTGGCTCCGGCCCAGAACCACGTCCGGCTGCTTCTCAAAGGGGATATTTTGGTCCTGGCTGGCGTGGAGCCCACCCTGCCTCCCCCTGCCCCAGCCAGGACGGAGGCACCAGCTGGTCGTGCCACGCTGCCCGCGGAAAGCTCCCGGGCGCTGGTGCCGGCGTTGCCTCGGCTCTTGGCAAGGCTGCGGGCACGGGTGCACGCCAGCCCCGGCCATCTGGTCGTCGGCCGGGGGTCAGCGGAGGTGTGCGTGGCACCGACGCACGCGCCGGCTGAGTCACTGCCACCAGGGACCCCTCCTTGAGGCACGGGGCCAGATCCGGGCACACAGGAGGGGACACAGGGCATCCCCGGGCAGCCCTGCCTGCACCGTGGCCGGTGGCTCCACTGCCTCAGAGGGAGGAGGGAGCCGGACGAGGAGGAAAACGGAAAGACAAAGCGGGAGGACGTCGGGCCATAAAGCTTCCTCCCAGCCGAGTAAAACCCTCGCGCAGAGCGACGGCCTCTCCACCAGCTCCAGAAAGCGCTGCCAGCCGACTCCATTAGCCTGACATGCAGGAGAAACCCTGATCCCAGCACTTTCGGCTCATCCGTCAGCGGGAGGAGGCAAGAGCTGGCCCTGCTCCCACTGCGGGGACGGCTGGGTGCTCCTGTCCCCGGGCTGCACAGCCCCGAGACCACGGTGGGGGCCATCAGCTGGGGCCACCGAAGCCCCCGTGCCACCCTGCTGCCATCTGCTCCCACCCCGGGCAGCCCCGCTGGCTCCCTCAGCGTGCGGAAGGGCAGGGTGGGCACGCCGGTCCCACGGGGCTCCTGTGGTCCTCCCCAGCGAGGCCCCGTCACCACCTGCCCCATCCCACCCCACTGCCCTGCTGGGAGCCCCGAAAAGCTTCCCCCCCACACCCCGCAAGCTGATGGCCGGGCAAGACGTTGCTGTCAGCAAATAACGCGATTTTAGTAGCCCCTCCCCAGTTTCAGCAGGTGCCGATGGCTGCGGGGGCCATCCCGTGGCCCGGCGGCCAGCCCAGCTCCCGGTCCCCGCCGGCTTCTTTGCGCTGGTGTCAAAATGACGTTTTAATGTCCACCTCGGGGGGAGCAGCTAATTTTAGCCTTTCCCGAGGCCCGTCCCTTGCTGCTCAGGGGGAGAGGCTGCAGCCGCCCGGCTCCCGCCACCGATTTGCACCCCGGTGCCACCTGCTCCTGCCCAGCCAGGCCAGTGCTGCCATCGCAGCAGCTCCGTGGCCGCTGCCCCCCGGCCCCTCTCGCCACGAGCTGCCTCTCCCAGCCCCACGGATGGGTCCGGGGATGAACACCCCCCCCCCCTCGCTGGCAAGGTGTGAACCAAGGGACGGCCTGGGGACAGAGGGCACGGCACGGGGGGAAAGCAACCGGAGAAGCGATGCAGAGCCCGGGATGCCACAGGGCATCACTGCTGGTCCCAGGGCACCCAGGCGTGAGCAAGACCCGGACACCGGCGACCTCATCCTCCCCCTGTAATCAGCCTCACTAATTGGACTCGTCAGCGCCGTGATCCCTCCTTCTGTGGTGCATGGCAGCCCCCCACACACACGCCAGAGCCGTGCTGTCCCCGTGGCGCAGCCGGCAGCCACCGTGTGCCGTCCTCGGTCCTCGGCCGCTCAACTAGCGACCTGCAGCCTCCCCCAGCTTTCGGCGGGGGCACAATTACTCTCCCGTCTTCCCGTCAGCTCCATAGATCTCATTAAAACCAGATTTCATCTCCCATCAACTTGCCAGAATGAAATGTTGATTCTTATTTGTTATGCATTTGATCATCCCGCGGTGTTTCAGCCCAGAGAAACATCCCCGCGCTGACAGCGCACGGCGGGCGCTTACCAACCCAGCGCCGCAGCAGCTGCATGGGAAATACAGAATCAATCACTTGAAAAAAAATCATTTAATTTTCAAAAAACTGATGATGAGGCAGAAACCGACCGCGAGAGCTCTCAGGGCTAATTGCTCCCTCCTTTGTATTACAAAGAGTAAGCTAACGAAGCCCCTGCAGCGGGAAGGTGGTGGGCTCGGGAGGGCACTGGATTTGCCGGAGCCCCACCATGGATGGGTTTGCCAGAGCCTCGCCACAGCCAGGTTTGCCAGAGCCCCACCATGGCCGGGTTTGCTGCCACCGTCGCCGTTTGCCCCCAGCTCCCAGCTACTGACCCCAGTTTTCAAGTATCGGAACAAAAGACGTGCGAGGAGAAAACCCAGCCCTGGTTATAACCAAATCCGCTAATCATTGTCCTCAGGTGGAAGAGGACAAGGGACCCCCAGGTCTAAGAGTGAGCAATATGGGGGGCGATTTTCCTAGGAGGTAATTTGGGATACCATCCCTTAATCCTTTATTTAAACAAGGAGAAAATTGCTTCCCTGTTGCAGCCATTTTAATCCCTTACACATCCCGCCAAGTCAGGTCATCAGGGAGAGCTGCACGTGGGCCAGGCTGGCACGGCACCGCGCTGACGAAAGCCCCCGTGTCCCACCGTCCCCACGCCCCAACGTGCCCTGGGTCCCCGGGGCAGACGGGAGCAGGACTCGTGCTCAGGGAAAGGCTCGGTCGGGCCCTAAAAAGCCCCTTGTCCTGCGCACCGGGGCTGGGTGGGGACCCCCAGCAAGCGACTGACCCCAGTGCTGGGTCCTGCAGCGGGACAAGCCGGCTGCTCCCAGGGCTGAGAGGGCTCCTGAGCTGGCAGAGCAAAGTCCTGGGGAGCAGAAGGGCCAGTGGGGGGAAACCTGCAGGTCCCAGCTCTGCCACCCCTCGTGAGCCCACCCAGGGAGCTGCTGAGGGCGTCCGTGCCCCACGGGGCTGCCACTGGACGGGCATCAGGACTGAGGGGTGGCACCGGGTCCCCAAGCTGGCAGAGGATGGGGTGACATGGGCTGATGGGGGGGCTTTTGGGGAGGACCAGTGGGTGGAGAGGGCACCCCGGGTCTGGCCCCGGTGACCCCCAGGCAGCCAAACCAGGCGTGACCCTGGGCTAAAGCAGGCACGGGGGCAAAACGGGCACAGGCAGCGCTGTCCCCAGTGCAAGGGGACCCGCAGAGACACACCAGCCAGCTGCCAGCCCACGGAGGTGGCAGGGGACCCCTGGCACGCTGCCGGGTGGGAGGCACACGTGGCGTGCACAGCGTCCCTTTGGTGTTTCTTTGGTGAAAAAGCCGGTGACTTTTTGCGAGCAGAGCGGGTAACAATTCCTGAGCTGCAAAACCTTCCAAGCAGCAGCCCCCAAGCGCGGTGGTGGCATGGGCTCGCCTGGGGGACGGGCCTGCGCCGCTGCTGCTTACACGAGCACATGGTCATGCAACCGGCACCGTCTCCGGAGAGCACCCGTGGCGGAGTATTTGCATGTGCATCATGAATGTGCTGATGACAACTAACTTCAGCAGCTTCTCGCAGCAGCTTTAATTTGGGATAATCTCAGGGTCTGTGCTCAGAGCTGCCTTTGCAGCTGGGAAGCAGCTGTATTTTTGTGATTTGGGGTCTTTGTCACAGCTGGGGCTCGGGGCTGCACAGCGATGGATTTGGTAGGGGTGAGACCCGCCAAGGCAGGGAGGAGGCAGGTAAATTGGGGAAGGGGAAGATGTTTGGCAAGGGGCATGGTACCCTGGCCAGGGAAAAGCCTTCCCTTCACACCTAGCATTTATTCAACACTTCTTTAACTGCCACATCCACCTGCACCGGATCCAACCTCACTAATGGGTTTAACGAACTGCATTTAACTGGTCACCCGAGCTAATCCCAAACCTCGAGATTAGAAAGAGCCTCAGCTGCAGCTTGAGACCAACATGTCCTGGAGGGTCAGTGCTGAGAGTTACCGCTTTAATTGGCTTAAGAGCCTCCGCGGTGCAGCAGATCGGGAGAGCATGGCCGACACCACCGGGAGCAAAGCCCCCGACCGCAGCCCGGCCCCAGCTCAGGCCAGGATCAGGCAATTGCCTGCAGGGTGCCAGGGCCGAGGCCGGCTGCAGGCAGGCTCAGCAGCCGGCGGGCCGAAGAGCTCCCATCCTCTCCCTCACTAGCTCCTCCAGCATGCTAAGGCAGGGCTTGCACCCATCCTGCGGCCAGCGTACCCCAAGAGCTGCCACGGGGGTGGGTGG
>VYZV01021608.1:1823-13011 GCA_013401275.1 Pandion haliaetus | reverse complement strand
AGGATGTAAAATAACTTTATAAATTAGACCCATATAAGCTGCACAGAAGATTCCTCAAACCAAACCTACAGGACATCAAAATTTGAAATCAGTCAGCAAGAAAGTAATTTAAGATTAATAATGATCAAGCTATCAAGCTTCTATGGTGATACAGTAGGGGAAATAATAGAGTTCATATGATCCACAGCCATCATAACATCCACAGCCATCTATAAAAAGAAAAAGATATATAATTGGAGTGCTGAAGAGAAAGAGATTAGTCTGTTTTGTTGACAAAGATTAAAAAAAAAAAAGGTAATTTGATTTCCATACATGTATTTCTTCTATGGGGGAAGAAATTGATAAAGGACAATTTTGCAAGATAGAGAGGTATTGTAGGGACTATGCCTCAGAGATGAATCCACACACTCTCAAAATAAAGTATCTTTTGTCAGGTTAAGTAATCGGTGCAGCAAACTGATAAGGGGAACAATGACTCTCTCTTTCTGATACATTCAAATACATAGCGATACCATTCCATATGGGACTATATGTTGGCTTTGTAAAGGTAATTATGTTAATAGGCTCAATGAAATTCAGTGATCTGCAACATTTGGGAAACAAGATTAGAGAAACCTTCTGACCCCCGACTACAAGTCTGGGAATTTTCTGGATCTCTATAAAATAGCAGAATTTGGAGCATCTTGTCTGGAAGTCCGATTACAATTGCAGTAACTCACAGCCTGATTTTAACTGGCCGAAGAATAGCTAGAGCTTTACCCATGGCTGGTTGCCATGTCTGTATTTGTTGTGTCTCAAATTGGACACCCCGAAACAGTGAGGGAAAGGTGATTGTTTTAATGCAACTTCATATAGTTACAGCAAGTGGAGGTTAGCAAATGATGGCAGAAATTAATAGAAGCTTTGAATTTGAATCTATGCTATGAAGTACTTTTCCCCATCTAAAGTGCCACAAGATCCAACTGTGTTTATATCTAAGCTTAGACTTGGAAGCAATTCAAATAAATACAAAATGTTTTTTTTGAAGAAGTATCAGCATGTAACAGTTACATTTTCTTTTATGATGTCCTCCAAGCTTCTTTTGTAATACCTGAAGCAGACTGGTTTTCAGCTCACAATCAAACATTTTATAACTACAGGTCTTCTCTTTCTTTTTTCTTTTCTTCCCCAATAAGTATCTGCTATATTTCAACAAACATATGTCTGCACCAAAAAGCCTAATGGCTGCACAACGACTGATGAGTGTTTGGGCTAAAAAGAAAATTGAATGAGTGCAAATACTATCTAATCCATTTCTCCCCTCAGTATGAATGTAAATGACACAGTTTCCATGTAGACCTGTGTGGAATAGCAAGCTACAGTGAAAAGCCCTTCTAGTCCCACAAGCGGGCATGTAATGCTGTGAGTCAGAAGCAGTAGTGCCATTAATACATACTTCTTAAACAACCAGTAACTTAAAGAATATTGCAACAGATAAGGTCTCCAAACCTTTGGTCACCTTAATTTTTCCAAGATAGAGTGGTACTGAAATCCCCCATGTAGGTGGATGTTATCAATTACTGATCTCTGAATTGCAGTTTCATTGCAGGAAAATTAGGATGTGTTGGAATTTGCTAAATCCATCCAGGTTTTGAAGTTGTTATTTTCTTTTGCCTATTGAGTGGAAGTGTTCAGGAGTGAAGTGCAGAGTGCTAAAGAAGCTCTAGAGAGAACATTTCAAGTGATTTACTTGATCTCAATAAAAACTTGGCCTCCCTTGTGGATGAAAGAGACACATTTCATGTAGCAAACCATTTATTAAGGATTCCCTACAGGAAGTGAGGTATATCAAGCATTATATGAACCTTAATTGTGGTTATATTTTATTGCTACTTAGATTATTAAGTGTTTAAACTACCAGATAACAGAATCTATATTCTCAATAGTGGAAGAGTGCTAACAGTAATTTTACTAAATATTTCAGCCCTGTTCCAACAATCTCTTGGAGGAAAGTTAATGGTCATAATCCAAGTAAAGCCCGCCTGAGAAAATCCCAAGCTGTGCTTGAAATACCTAATGTGCAGCTAGAGGACGCAGGAATGTACGAATGTAAGGCTGAAAACTCTCGTGGAAGAAACGTCTTCAGAGGACAACTACAAGTGTACAGTAAGTGTAATTGCACACAGTATTACTCAGCAATGGTTTGTCCATGCTTAAGACTTTAACTACCTATGAAGGATGCTAAGGTCCAGTAGAAACAAAATATCTTTCTTCTGAAATAAAACCAGTATTGAATTAAGCTATAAATTTTTATTCCTTAGTAATGCATTAAAGTCTGAAATATAAATAAAGTTTACTCCCTCAAAGAACTGGCTTAAATACAATTTCATGTTTGATGTTTATGAGTTTCTGGTTTTGTTATTTTTTTTTTAAAGAGTATGAATACAATTTTAAGATTCTGGTTTTATCTCCTGATATGTTATATAACAATGACATGCAATCTGAGCATGATGTATATGTCAGAAAACAATATTAGAAATATCTTAGGATTTTTATCACAGCTTTATTAGTGTTTCACCCTTGCCATGCCTGGATGTTGCATTTTGTCAAATTCATTGTGCAGGAATCAGACGTGGAGAAGTGCTTCTATTTTTGTAGAAAATTCTCACTCTAGGCATGCACAATTTCTGAAGGTTTTGATTTCAAAAAGTCCTGAAGATTTTCTAAGATTGGTCTTTCTAAAATTTTTTTGGAGTAAACATAAAAAAAGCTGAATCATGTATCACATTGAAAAGAAAAATCACTACCTTTAATTAAAGAAATTAAAAATATTTAGTAATGTTGTAGTTTAACCCCAGCTGGCAACTAAGCCCTAAACAGCCACTCATTCACTGTCCCCCCATGGGATGGGGGAGAGAATTGGAAGAGTAAAAGAGAGAAAACTCATGGGTTGAGCTAAAGACAGTTTATAGGTAAAGCAAAAGCCATGCATGCCAGCAAAGATAAACAAGGAATTCATTCACCAGTTCCCATGGGCAGGGAAGTGTTCAGCCATCTCCAGGAAAGCAGGGCTCCATCACACGTAACTGCTACCTGGGAAGACAAATGCCATCACTCCAAATGTCGCTCCCTTCATTCTTTTTCTCCCAGCTTTATATGCTGAGCATGACATCATACGCTCTGGAATATCCCTTCGGTCAGTTGGGGTCAGCTGTCCCAGCTGTGTCCCCTCCCAACTCCTTGTGCCCCCCCAGCCTCCTCGCTGGTGGGGTGGGGTGAGGAGAAGCAAAGGCCTTGGCTCTGTGTAAGCACTGCTCAGCAGTAACCAAAACATCCCTGTGTTATCAACACTGTTTTCAGCACAAATCCAATACATAATACTATGCAAGTTGCTATGAAGAAAATTAATTCTACCCCAGCCAAAACCAACACAAGCGAAAATCATGAAATTTATATAATATTGTTGGTGCATCCTAGAGGCTAGAAACAAAAAAACTATATAAGATATGTCCTGAATACTTGCAAGTCAAAGTTTTCCTTATATTGAATGTACGCTTGAGTCCCACCTACTTCTTATCAAAGCCACATCACTTGCTACCATTCCATAAATCCTACGATCTTAAATACTTAGCAGGAAAGGTTTTCTGCAGGAGATCATGCAACTAATCTTTCAGGCTCTGAATTCTTTTCTGTCTTCAAATATCACAGTCAGTGGAATTCCAACTGCTGCAGTTTAGACAGGTCCTCAGGCTAATAGATACCTTTAAGAAGGAGTGTCTCCTGTTAATCAATTTTATTTCTCTTTTCTTGATTTCAGCCCACAGCTCCTAGTGATTTCCCCCCATTACTAACTATACACAGTTCTCTTTGTTACACACTTTTATCAAATAACCATAGACTGGCATCATATATTTAGTTTATTTTCCATATACGTCAATATTTCCAGGTCCATAAGCAATTTTCCTGTCTCCCCCAGCTTTCCAATGTCTTTATCTTAGCTCCCTTGTTTTTAGTGAGTATCAGCGTATCTCTGGATGATGCTCCTCTCCTTGCTTTTCGTTCCCATCCATCAAGAGTCAAGGGCAGGTTTTTGTCTTCAATTTTTTTTTTGGTACATGCTGGAAAAAAATATGTGATGGCAAAGATGGCAGTTTGCACCTTTTGTTTTGGATATGCCATCCATACTGCACTTGAAGCAATAGTTTTGTAAGGTTTTTACTGAAAACAGCAATCAAAGCCCAGGAACTACTTGATGCCTCCTACTATGTCAATACCGCAACGATATTCCTCTGGTATTACAAATTCTTACTGTCAATTACTTCCATGAAATTATAGCAGCTCCTGCTGGAGACGTGGCGGCCAGGGGCATTTAGCAGCATGCCTGGTCTTTTTCAACAACATTTCTTAAAAATTTAATTTGAATTATAAAGTGTACCCCAGCTCATACACTTACTAGCTGTTTTCTAGAGCTGTGAAACTACTAGATGACAAAGCACCTTATAAAGGTTTTTCAATTATATCTGCGTCCCTCTTTCAGAGTTAAAGGAATACAGAAGGTGCTCTTCAGGAGAGAAACCAAGATGCTGGAAAATGAAATTATTTCCTCAAGAGCATACTGCAGACCTGTGGCATAAAATCACAGCAAACATGATGTAATGTTCTATACAACTCTTCCTGGGCACATTTTTGTTTTGAGCGGAAATAATGGTGATACTCAAATCTAGGAGTCCATAGAAAACTTTTTCTATGGCAGTCTTGTTCTTTTCTGTTCAGATAGAAATACAAATTTTTAGTTCTCCACCATTGTCAAAATTATATTTTTTATAGTAACTGCCTTAATGGATAGTGCACAGTTTGTGCTAATTGGCATTTTTTGCAATAATATCAGAATAACTTCTTTAAGATTACAGTAAGCGGATCCACTTCAGATTGTCTCATTCCTCTGAGTAACAGATATGTGAGACTACTATATTATTAAGTTTCTCTTAAGTCTATTATGATACTTTAGATTATCTTAGAGGTAAGTCAAAACCAGATCGGAGTCAGAGTTTCACCTATCTGCATTAGCAGGGAGCGAGGTCAGAGCAGGTATCAGAAGGCTTCCAGATGGAGGAGACCAGCAGCAACCTCTGGTACAGCAGAACAAGAAGCACAAACTATTGCTAAGCCCCCTGCAAGGGCCCTTTCTTGGCCTCGAGAGAAACAGTCGCCAGTGAGCCTCTTGCAGCCTTCAGTGCTCCTGGAGACAGCATTAGTGTCTCACTGACCTACAAACCTTGACAACCCTTTCCAGGGGTGTAAGAGGATTTGGGTAAGAAGGTTTTTAGCAGTGCAAAGTTTAGCCAAATGTTACTTTACAAAATCATCAGTTTCCTTTGCTGACAGCTGATGTGGCAGGATTTGGGGGCATTACTCGAAACAGCATTTCTTGCTGTACCTCTTGCTCATAGCAACAGTCAACATGAATTATTTACCTTTAAGGTCATTGTCTTTTCACTGACATCTTATTCCTCCAGGAGACAATGATTATTTCAGCTCAGAAATTCAGATGTAGGCCATCATTCCTTACCAGGGGTTTCTTGTAAAATTTCAGAGCAGGCTGTAGGACCAGCTGTGTCGTACTGCAGTCTCACGATTTGCGTATCTCTGTAGGAACTTACTTGCTGTCTGTTTGAATCTTCTTCATTTTGTCAGTTACATCTGATATGGGTCACCACAGAGCAGTTTGGAGGAAACCCAGGATGCCCAGTCTGCCTATCTGGTCACATTTAATCACAAACTAGTGATTTTTCATTTCTTACCTGATGCTGCAATCCAGATGTGCCATGACTGCCTGATGCAGTTGACAATTTGAATGTTGTTCAGTAATGCAAGACATGCTCATAAAAACCACAACCTGTTTTGAGGTGCGATTTTTTCCCCAAGTGATCCAATCATCCTGTAAGTTTCCATGAAATTTTATTCAAGATCAAATTGATTAATAAAACAGAGCACAAAAATTAAAATTTGGGTGGAGAAATTGGCCATTAACCTTTTGTAATCACAGTTCCTCCATAAATCCTGGCTTGCAGCGTTTTACCAATGGTAAGCTCTGCTTTATGCAATTCCTGCTCCTCACTCACTCTGAACCTCTTGGGTTTTCTTCTGTGTTACCTATTCACTAGTGCCAGTTCAGCAGAGGGTGGTGATGGGAAGCAGACCACAAAAAACCTTTTTGGCTATTTTTATTTTGGCTGGATCAGTTCCATGATCCTGCTCACAGCAGTGCCCCACAAGCAGCACTGCTGCCACAGCAGGAGGTGAGGTTTGCCATAACACAGGACTGGAACAAGCAGCTGAGGGTAGGAGTGTCCTGTAATGCAGTGTAACAGACCATACTGATTTAAAAAAACATTTTAATCTCTTAGAAACACTATATGGAAGAAAATCCACTGGTGCCACTACAGATTAGCCCCATGCAGTACAAATGGTTACAGAGTAAGAGATTTTTCTGGTCAGAATTGCACCTTCAGTTGAAATTTCCTATCTTACCTTTCTCGCTGTGATAGCTACCTATTCTTCTCCTACTGTATACTTCCCAATTGGCCTCATTTCCAGAAAATTAATTTTTTTCACCCCAAACTGTACTCATTCACATTTTAGGACACTATCCAAAGTAATTTGCCTATGAAAAATTTTGTCCTTAATTTTCTTTCAGTCAAAAGTTGCTTAATAATTTGAGAAAGTAGGCTGAGTTTTCTGCACCTGAATTTCATTTTGCACAGAGGATGTAAAAACTGGCCTGTAAGCTTGCAGATTTATTGCCAATTTGTGTTTGTAAAACGTTTTGACATCCTTGAATAAACAGGTGCAGAAATGCAGCATAAAATAAATCAGGGATTGGATGGTGATTTTAAAATCTCAGGAGCACTGTATAAAGCTGTGGCACAATATCCATAAAGACTACTGAATAATAAACCACATCCTTCTATTCTTGCATTCACCCCAAAACTCTTCACTTGACAGTTAAAAACCAGGCAAACACCCATTTTCCCCCAAGATGATTCTTAGAATTTATATTTTCTAATTAAAATTAAGTGCAATTATGGAATGAAGCTTTCTTTGCCCGCATGTATATTAGGATGATGTTAAAACATTTTTGTTAAAAAAAAAGAAAATAATACATTGAGTCAGAAGTTGTACATCCACTTAAACATTTCACTGTTTTAATTATTGACAGGGTTTACAAACAAGTGTTATGATATTATGAGAGTGACCCTTGCTAATGAGCAGAGAGGGAACTCTCTGTGGCAAAGTGAGGATTACATAGAGAGAGGAGAGGAAGCCAAAAAGTGATGAAAATATTTTTCTCAATCATGGATTTAGCTCTATTCCTGCTACATCTACCTATTGCTTTGCTACCTTTTTCTCAGAGGTGGGAATCTGAGTCATTGCCTTGGCTGATGGCCAGTTCAACAGCTTGAAAATTATGAAACCAAAGGCCATTTAGGCTATGAGGAAAAAAAATAGGGTGGAAATACCCCAGCTAATGAAAAAAGGCTGTTAATACCAATCCATCATACCACTGTAATTTGCAAGTTTGTGGTTACAGAGGAAAACCCAAGCCATGACTAAGCTATCAAGACAGCCATAGACAGAGGGTAGGGAATGGCAGTCGTGTTCTAAGAACACATCTGTGGCCAGACTTGGGGACACATTTTTATTTCAGTGTAAACAGGGGCACGCTCTCATTCTGAATGCTCTGGTTCATGATAAGATCAAATTCAACATAGAAAAATGAGACTGGATATGCTTTGGGTCATACAGTAGAATTTTCAGAAAACAAAATAATAAAATGAATGAAATATAAATAGGACCAGTTTAGTGCCTCTTTGAAACGGTATGATTTTTATGGCACCTTTGGCTAGCTTTTATGAATTTTTAGTTACACATTTAACTGTCACATCATGCAAAGTACTATTAGTGTACTCATTTTCAAAGGTAACAATTGCTTCTCAGCATGCTTCTTTGTGCATACCGAGACACTCAAAAAGAAAACAACAGCATCAACTATACATTATATTTTTAGGACAATTAAAAGACAACAAGTGAGCAGGGACTCCTGCAAACTGCTTCTGGGGATTTCATGGGACCCTTTGGGATAACTTAAGAATCAAGTGATTCAGCATAGCGGAGCACATGTCATGCATTGCCTTGACTGTAATAAGAAGAATAAGGGAGCAGATAGTATTGGTCTTGGGTTTGGGAGCGAGGTTGGGTCAATCTTACCTGTTTTCTGCTACCAAAGGGGAAATGAGTGATTCTTTTTCTGATATGTTTCCAGCTTCTGACAACTGTCTGGTCAGGGACTCTGAAGCAGACTATTCTCTGCTTAGGAATGATAGACACCTCATTCACTTTCTTTATCATCCATGCACGAGACATAAGCTAGAAGCAGTTAGTCACCTGTCATGCCTTTTCATATCTTCTCACGTCTTTGACTGGTGACCTGTCAAATGCCAGCTAGATTCAAAGATTTATTTTTAAACTTGCTTCCCCATGTTTAAGTACGTTATCAATTATCTGAGGTTTGAAGCAGAGCCTTCTTTGTGACAAATCTAGACTTCTATTCATACCAAGCAGAAGAATTTTACATTCCTTTAGCAATGAAGACCTTTGACACTTATTCTCTATTATTTAAAAAAAAAACAAACCAACATTTAACATCATTAAGTTAATTAATTTCATCTACCATCCTCTTTGCTATACAAATTGATGTGGCTACAGCATGAAAACCCAAAAGCTGGCTTTTGAGCATACATTTTTATTTCTGCATATGAATGCTCTGTTCCTCATTGAGTAGTAAAGAGTTTTCCAAATTATAAGATTCTACATATAGCTATCTGATTGACTGCTGCATTAAAGATCTACTTCTGTGCAAAAAGTATTCCCTGCTTTTTAACAGATTATTACATGTCATTCAGGTACTAATGATCACATATACACCTAAATGCCTACCTTTAAAAAAGACTGTTTTAACATTGACTTACTACGTAATTTATATTCCTGATGAACGCTGGAAATCTCGTGGGTTCTGTGCTTAAAAACATTAAAAGCATTTTCTCCCTTGAAAAATCTAACTCAAGACACTTTAACAAAAATATGTGCAAATACCTTACCAAATGCCCAGTTATTCCTAGCTGGATAAATCATGATTTCCTAGCAAACTAAGAAAGCTATATGAAACAGCGTCTATGATGATTAACCTCCTTACCAAAATTTAAATAACTTAGGTCTTGAAAAGTTACTAAATATTCTGTTGAGACTACCAAGCTAATGCTCTTAAATTCAGTAATAATGAATGCTTAATATATAGTACTGTAATTTAATCCATTGTATTTTATTAAATCAGTCAGATTTCTATTCCTGGTCATGATACTGCCTACTGCCTGGTGCCATTACAGCATTTCCTTTATAGTTATGGAGTTTTGTTAATTTTATTTCTCTTCTTGGTTTCATTTGTTTGTTTAAATGTGCTTCTCTCTGAGGGTAAGGTAAGTTTTGTAAAGGCCATAATTTAAGCTCTGTAATTGATTAGGTCTTTGCATATGAGCTAGTGACTTACCAGTTTATACGCTTTGTATATAACCTGGTATTTTTTTCTTGCAGCTTACCCACACTGGGTGGAGAAACTTAATGATACTCAATTAGACAGTGGAGATCAGCTCCGATGGGAATGTAAAGCCACTGGAAAGCCAAGGCCCACATATCATTGGCTGAAAAATGGAGTTCCTCTTTGGCCACAGGTACATTAGATGAGGAGTCACCACTATGTTGCATGTTTCTCCTTTCATTCAGATAAAATCAGTTACAGAAGGTACTGAAAAGTACTTCAGAAATGACTGTTTTCTGTGTTAGCTCTTAAGTGTTGGCATACAGACAGGTTTTCTCTGCATGTCCTTTCTGAACCATCTCAAGCAATGTAAAATTGCATTCATCAGTAATTCTCTGTAGTTCAGAGATATATGGGAGATGGAACTTTCTGAGCTGTGTCTGCAACAACGTCTGCCATTGTACTATAATGTACAATTAAGCAATCTCCAATATGCTTAATTTTTTTTTTCTTTTAGGTAGTGGTATTATGCTGTTCATGTCTTTCTTTTTTTCTGTATAAAAAGATAGTAACAACTCAGAGATGTGCTGTATTTGCTGACTCAGCTTCCTTCATATTTTCCCCAATGTTATGTTACGATATTTACCACATTTTGTTTGTACATAATAATACTCTTCAAAACACTAGCAGGCTGATCTAAGAGGTACAATGACTATTATATTTTCATCACTTTTCAACTCCATTAATTCTCTGCAAGCAACAGAACTCACCATCAAAAACATTAAAATGCTCCATGTTAGAATCCTAGAATGTAAAGTCTTATCTGATACATTTTAGAATTAGATTTAAATAAAATTCTCTTCTCCTTTTGAAAGACCACTTAGGACATGGCCTGCCTTTTATTTCACTTTGTTCTGTTTCTCTCACTGAATCATCAACACATCAGCCCACATCATGTGGGTTTTTGCCTAGCACCTTGCCATTTTTATAGTCTCAAATTATTTAGAAAGAAAAGTTTTCTAAGTTTATTTCATGCATTCTTCCAGATTAAAATAAAGCTGTTCAATTCTGGGAGAAAATGTCTCCATTTGTAAATGAATTCACAGAATGGATTTATGAATATAAAAGATGTAACGTCTTTCATTTCAGTGAATGTCACTTCTATCTGTGAACATCAACCAATTACGCAAACAGTGAGAAAGGAAACATAAACACAGTGTACTTTTGAAGCTGCGAGGCATTGAAAATAAGGTTATATGCCTTTGCTTTATGCATTTCAGCCTTTTTAGATGGAGCTATTAGTCCTGAAATTGAAGCAATTTAAATGTCTGTACATCTCGGGGTTTTGATTTTCCAAACCATTATTTGCACCAGGCTCTGAATTTTCAAATTAAATTTCAGTTTAAACTGGGGGCTTACAAGACAGTGAATTTTTTTCACATTTTCCTCTATGTTCCCAAACACTTTACTCTTTACCAATTCTTAATTAAATCTACAGCTGTAATAATGAAACCTAGAGATGTTTTATAGCAGTTCAAATTATTCATTATACAGCTCCATGAAGTTCATATTTCCATAAACAGCTATGAATAACCCTTCTCTTCCAGCTGTGGTAAT